>JAKSYS010000458.1:0-51111 GCA_022925895.1 Fragilaria crotonensis
AGATGAATAGCAGGCCTCCAAACCTAACTGCGAAGCAGGGATGCTAAACAAGCTTGACCACAAACTAGATTTGCACTAGTTGTACTTGCACACCTTCTGACTCTTCAATGAACCAAAATATTGTAAAGTTCATGACCATGCATACTAGAGGTACCAGTGCCCGTCACGCAGCAGCTCAAAGCCGTATCCAACAAACCGACACCCCCTCAGGTGAGCCTTACACAATGTCGTATCGTGCCTACCCCGTACCCCGGAGTACGGGTCATAAAGCTTTGTAGCGGACATTTTGACACTTAAATATGCCGAAACGGGTCATCCACAAGTCACTTTCATCGAGGTGAAGAACCCAAAAACACAAAATCATCTAACAAAATTGTAGTTGTTCAATCCGAAGATGGCAATGCCCTTCATCCCCCAGAAAAGATCTCCAACACACTGAGAAAATCAACTGCATTAGCACTTCTCCTTTTCTGTCACTGATGCATAACTCAGAGCTCAGAGGTGACAATGATCGCACAATGGAATCCGTTCTTGATCAGAAGGCACGAGGATTAAACAAGAGCAGCTCGCCCTTGCTGCCCATCAGCATCAACTTTTCGTGTGATCAATTATCATTTCTTGTTACGGCGGAGGAGGAATATGATGGAGAAGAGGAAGGCTTTGATGTGGAAATTGAGGATGATCAACTTGTCGGCAATGATGACAAAGGAACGGACGAAGACCCGTCCAGCATTAAGACCAGCCCAGTCACTCGAGAGTCCAGTTATCATCAGTTCTGTAACCAACAGTCCAGTCGCCATGAGGCCACACGCACACCACCAGTCCAGTGTTACACCACCCTGTCACTCCTAGCTAGTCCAGTGAGCTGCAGGACGTTCTCTCAGTCCTCTTACGATAAGTCTTGTCAGAGACAGCCCACTTACTGACAATCCCGTCACCTCCAGTCCAGTAAGTGCCAGCCCACTTTCTGGAATTCCCATCGCTACCAATTACTGAAAATCCTCTCACCGACATCCCAATCAGCATTAGCCTGTCCGCACTTACTACCAGTCTACTAGTGCCCCCAGTCTAATAGCCAACAGCCCAGTTACTGTGAACCCTGTTGTGGAGGCCCGGGGGAGAGGAGAATGAGTAGGATGATCTGCCCGAGGAGGACTAAAAGAGTCCAGCGGATGGCTCGTTGAAGTTAGATGATGATAGCACGAACAGTGGCCTGTGTGTGCTATAGGCATCATTGACTACTTTGTCCGCTAGTGGTAGCTGGTGGCCTGCCAGCAAGGGTGTTCACCAATATTTTTTTATCTGATTTATAAGAGTGAATGGCAATAACTCCTATGTTGAGCTCAGGGGACAAAGTTCCCGCTTGTGGTGATGCTTGAAACTTGATGTGAGTCGTGTTCGAAAACATATGACACTACTGGTAGAGAGTGGAAATTCATTTTTTAGGAGAAATTACAATATCACGCATTTTTTGCCACCTTACAATATAGAACAATGACTTACTATCCACAAATTTGTATTTTACTATATACTACATTTGCATTTGTATTTTACAATATCATGCATTTTGCAAAAGAGCATTTACAATATCACACATTTTTTGCCATCTTTTACTATATCACACTTTTGTCGCCTGCCATGCTCAACCTCCACAGACAGCATGGTACACCATCTCGTAACATTCATCCAAGATGGTGAACACTCATTGCTCCACCATGTCATGCATACCCAACAAACATCATCATCACTCACTTCAAATGTGTCGTTTGTTTATTCATAATCATTCTTTAAGTGCGGTCATAATTCTTCTTCGTGCTCTTTTGTTTCAAAAGGGCAACTCCATCTTCATCTACATGGTCAACAAAACTCCACCAAATCTGATCTCAACAGTATTCCCATACACGATCTGCGTCACAGTACAGTTCGACGAACAACCTACTGAGGTAGCAAAGTCTATGAAAGGCAACATGCCATTGCCTTACAAGTGTGTTCACTACTTTTGCTTTTTACTCACTTTGCTACCGTTATACTTTGCAGTTGATCTGCAAGTTAGTTATCATTAACATCAACATCAATCGTCTTCTTCATCCTCGTCAACAGTATCTTTTGAACAGCATTCTTTATTGTCGTCAGGTCTGTACAAATCCAGACCCAACAAACGATTACGCATTGCCTCCCTCCTCCGTGCCTGCACGCTAGGACAGTCTTCGTCACTCGTCATTTCCAGGTCAGACTGAAATGGACGTGCCGTCTTTGCCTCCTCCTGATGTGATTCCATTCCTCTCGTAGTACTCATTACTACGTCGTTGTCATTGTTGTAATGACAATCATGCCGAATACAATGACAAATGTATGTTTCGGCCTCGTCATTGCTGTCACTATGGTCATGGGATCCAGTGGTGATCTTCTTCATTTCGTCGTCCTTCTCCTTCACCTCGTGGAATAGTCTCTTCGAGCGCCTTGTATTTGAATGTGCTACATTCGTGACAACATCTGCAGCACTATTTCCAGAAGCACAAGATCAACCTGCCGCCACAATTTTTCCTTGGCTGCCGTGAAGGTGCCATATAAGTGATTGCTGCCGTTCCAACAACCCAAGCGTACTGGTGCTGTACCTGGCCCATCCGGTCGAGACACCGACGTGCAATGTCTCACAGCACGTCCATGCCAGCATATGGCTGTCCCATGATAAAGCTTGACGGCAATGCCATTGTACTCCTCCGTTCCGCATGGCCTCCTTCCGTGCAAATTGGGAAAGATCAAGTACCAGTTTGATGCACAACCGGGCGTTTCCTCTGTCCACACACTAAAGCCCTGTGACGCGTCGTATACGTCGAAGTGCAACGCAATTCCTAGGTCAACGCTCATATCAATCGTGTAGCCCACCCGGATTCCATTGCAGTCATTCTCACTCATCGGAGCAATGGGGTGAAGAGATGAATCGGCTTCCATGTGTTGAACAACAGAGAGCACATCGGGAAAACAGCACATAGTACCGATAGTTGCGAACGCCGTGATAAACCTTTTCAGTACTGTTTGCGGCACCTTATAGTTAGCGGCGTACCCAACAGTACCGATCCGTCAAGGAGCGCTCGTGTCCCAATGGCATGCATTTTCCCAACATCTCCTTTGTTTTGTCTCGCCGTGCCAACAGGTACCTGCCAACGCAGAAGAGAGTTGTGCTCCACAATTGCGTCTAGGCAACCGACAACGTCATGTTGCTTCAGATGACAATACCAGTACCGCAATTTGAGTGATGCATCAAGAATGCTTTGGACCATGATCACAGACTTCCTCTCAATTGCGCTTGACACTGGTGGTGCAATGTCAACTATGATGTCAACAAATGGGCATTCCTCAGGATCAACAATCCAGCACGTATCCGGGATGTTAAGATGCAAGCATCTTGGAGCATAATGACGACCACCCACCCTTGTGGAATTAGAGTTGACAAAGCGGCGGTTGTATTCTTGAGCTCGGTCAGCAACTGGCCACGCACCCACGTTGTGGCCAGAGATAAAATCGGGTGGCATCCTTGGGCCTTTATGATCCGGACATTGTGTTGACGTGAACACTTCACGCCAAAAATTTATTGCGGCGGGATGGTATGAAACTCTCCACGCGGACACAAAAAAGACGGTGGCAACCCCGCACTCATAACGCAGGCAAATCTTTTAACATACCCGTCCTCCCCAAATTGCAACTCCGACTGTGGTGAGTGCTCCATGGAAGTTTTTTGAAGAAACCAACTCATGTCCATGGCAATCCTTGAACCTTCAACAATTTCTGACTTTCTGCGCCAGATCATCCAGATCTTCTTCTTCAGACACAGGTGCCATAATAACGTCGTTGTCCACCAAGTTTCCATGATTTGAGGCACTTATACCTAACGCCTCGTGGGAGGCGTTCTCCCTATGTGGACATCGCGTCCGAAATGACAAAGCTCCGACTCGGTCCAAGTTGGTTCATAACTGGCTCAATGTAGGTGCACAACGGGCCAAACACGGGACCGTTGAGTCCGTCACTCTCAGGGCATGTCCATACTGCGCTCTCCCTGAAGATTTCGTTCACCTTCTAAGTTGCCGCTCTCCCAAAGCAATGACGTCAAGGTATGATGCAGTCATCGTTCTCAAGAAGGCTTTGGGAGAAAGTGCCGGCAATATCTCCATCTTCCGTGCAATCACTCAATGGACCCTGCACCCAACAGTCACCCCAACGCTTCCATCCGGCGTACCTAGTCTTCAGACATCAATCAATCGTGCTGTCCAATCCCAAACCGATATCGGCTGGCTGAATCTGTTTCGCGGTATCATAAGTGCGGAGTGGGGAAATGTTACTACTGAAGATTCCTCATCCCCTATGTCACGCGGAGTACACTCGACTGCGGCTGTCAACCACCTTGCGGGGACTATACGAGCCCTCCAAGATTACTCGATTGCCATCTGGAAAAGTCGAAATGAAGTCCTTCACCAGAATGCCGAACTCAGTAACGATATTCTCCGTGCGCAACTCCACCATGAGATTACCACCATGTATTCTCTTCAAAATAGCTTCTCTCCCATCCTTCAGAGCTACTTCGCAAAGCCACTTGAAGACCAACTCCTATGCCAGATGCGACAAAAGCAGCGATGGCTTCGTCTTGTTCGACTCGCAACGTCGCATGCAACATCGAAAGGTTCGCGACAGCAAGTGATGTCTAGCTACTTTCCGCACGCGACGAACATTCCCGAGAATGTACAACTGGCTCCTGTACCCATGGTACCTATGCCACGCATCCAATCGGCTTCTCATCAAGTACCGATACTCCAGTATTTCCCACCAATAGTGAGGGCGACTACTCCCACAACAGACTAACTTGTACTTCGTACGAGTCATCCGTCAATCATCCCAGTCACTACAACATCCGCCCGCCGTTGAGGCCAGCAACATGAAATGCAGTTGCCTAGAAGTAGACAACTGATAAACATGTAAGAAGAGTTTAGTATACCTAACGCCTCGGCAGCTGTCGGAGTAATCTTCCGATTACAGATGACATCCATTAGGATGAATTCCGAAAGGAATTCCGAGGATGATCCGTATGTCATCAAGAGACCGCAATTGCGTGATGGCAGTAGTACGATCGGAATCATTGTTGAGACCGAATGAACAAGAAAGTGCATACGCAATCCATCGTAAGGGCGTCCCACATATCTCGACCTCGCCCTTCATCGTCCCAGTTTTTGCTGCGTTGCCAGACGCAGTCGCAATATCCCGACCTTCACTGAAATTACCGCCGTTCAAGGGGAAGCACTTTAGTAGAAGCGCCAACACCTTCGGACTGGAAGGAATGTTATTCCTCTGCTTACGTTTTTTCGGCATCTTCTTACTTTTCCGTTTTCTTGAAGGATCCACCACTATCCAGTCCGACATGGCTGGTGGTTTGCCAATACTGTACACTCACGGCTAGATGGCAGGGAGAGGTCAGTATACTTGTTGACAGTGAAACAAACTACGTTGTTGGCTAGATGGCAGACGGAATTTGTTTCAGTGGCAACGGCTGTAACCCTACGTCAAGAACACCTCGTTCTACTAAGGTGACCAAATACTTAGAGCTCCAAGCTAAATGGCAGGGAGAGAAAGTACTTTGTCGACGCAACAAGCATTCCCGGCTAGATGGTAAGGAAATGATGATGCGCTCCTAGTGCTGACGGGACGTTAGCGTTAGATTGAGATGTGAATTCAAAGTTTGTTCAGAATGAGTTTAGAAGAAGAAGTTTCCTAGACTTGGGAAGTGATGCCGGAGTGAAACGTGTTGGCTCTGAAAGTTGGCGCGCAATTCTTCGGCTAGCACATGTTTTACGTTGAAATTCGCGTGGATTTGAATCATGAACTAATAAATAGCGTACAAGCGCGCGAAAGACAACAAAATTTTGATGTTTATCCTCTCTAGTCATGTAAGCTAGTATATAGTAACTTGGTAAGATATTACACACCAACCCCTCCAACAACTGCAGAAATCTATTTTATAGCAAAATGCACGCACGTTTTGCAATGAAAGAAAATGAAAAGCACGTAAGGACGAGTACAAGTAACACTTTTAGATCGAATAAACAAGCCATTATTTGTCATCTTCCTCTCTTGAGGGTGTCTTTGGAGTTGTGTTGTGATCACCAGCCACTAAACATACCACCATGAAGGAGGCACATTTTCCGGGAGATCCTTGCTTTTCAGGATGGATATCACCCAGCAGTGAGGACTCTTCTGCACTATCAATTAATGATTGGTTAAGCACTTTGCTGTTGGACTGTATATTGCAGCAATCTGTCCCTCCCCAGGAGGTAATATCCACGAATGCATCTCACATTGGAAGCCTTGGCACCTATGATTACATGAAGTCATGTAATGACTTGATGAACGACAAACCAGAAGTCGTCGAAGACGCGACGACGAAAGGACGTAAACCTGCTCGCAGTCGAAAAGTCGCTCGTATTCGGCAACAAATGAAAGCTTGTTTTGGATCGCCGCGTACTCTCAACAGGCTGCCTATCCCGATTGTGTTGGGAGATCATTTTTTTGTGCTATGCCTGGACTGTTCCATTTCAACGCCGTGATGCCCGTATTGGTGGATCTGCCTGATCCCACGAAGGAGGATGTCGACTTGCTGCTTACCGGTCAGCTCTTCATGTTTATCCCTCTCCAACACGACGAAGAAGTTCTCCTTAAGTTTGGTAACGTATTTCTCGAACGGAAAAATCTTCTCGTCCTTATAGTGCAAACGCGCAAGCTCTTCCTTAGCCCTTTCGACTCATTTCTTCAACTCCCCTGTCCCATTGTAGTGGGCAACAAGGGCAAGCCACGCCTTCCTGCCGTCCGAGGTACGGTCGAATGACTGGATCCAAGTCCAAGCGTCAGACTTAATGCATGCCGACTTCAACATCTGGTACACCAGTTTGTTATCACGTTTAAAGTTCTTGCCAGTCAACGGCATCTGATAACGGCGCATTTTGTCGTCTTCCAAGAAAAGCTCGTCATCACTATCCCACTCAGGGCATACGATGTAATCGACAGGGAGCTTCGCGGCACCCATCGTTGCGTTCAGCTTGTTGACAAAGGCAATCTGCCAGTTGTCCCACCCAAAGTCCGTCTGGCACTTGCCAGGGTCGATGATATCAACATCGATCTTTCCATAATTATACTCGGATTCCTTGCGTTCCATCACCTTGTTCATCTCATCCACGGTCCAAAACTCGGGTCAAGCCTGCATCCCGCGTCAATCATAGTCCTTAACCCAGTACACAAGGGCTTGGAGTTTCTTTATTTGCATTGTTCCGAGGATTACCCTCCCCGCTGCAACTGATGGCCGCGATGCCATACGCTTTGCCATTTCGGCAATATCAACATCGCCACTCATGGACGTGAATGCAGCAATCGAGTCAAGTCCTTCAATTTCCATAAGCGTAGCACGATCTGCAGCGTTCGTAACGCCACAAGTCATGAGTACGTCGTGAATAGGGTTTGGCGGTTCAGCCTCGACGACAACAGCGTCTTCCGCAATGGCGGCAACTGGTTCAGCGTCCATCTGCGTGGAAGCGCTTTTGCGTTAGTACGTATTTGTTTAGTTCATCCGGCCTGTACCACAGCGTGTACACTGTGCTTGGAAACGACTGTACATGATGGTGAAACAAAGGAACCAAACATGCCAAAACGGCAATCTGGACGACCCAAAACAAAACGAATTCGCAAACGCAGTAAGTTCATTGAAAGTGAGGAGTCTCCTGTGACATGTTCCATTTGTGGAAAGAGAGGACGACACGACCGAAGAACTTGTCCTAATGTAGTTGGTAACAATGACGATAAGTAGAAGAAACAAGAACTGGTACATCATAAAGCATTTGCCGGCATTTGCCAAGATGAGATCATTGTTCACAGAAGATTGGAAATTTACATCAATATGTGGTACTGTGCATACTGTTACGCAGATTGTGTATGGGAATACTGTTGAGATCAGATTTGGTGGAGTTTTGTTGACCATATAGATGAAGATGGAGTTGCCCTTTTGAAACAAAAGAGCACGAAGAAGAATTATGACTGCACTTAAAGAATGATAATCAACAAACAAACAACACATTTGAAGTGAGTGATGATGATGTTTGTTGGGTATGTATGACATGGTGGAGCAATGAGTGTTCACCATCTTGGATGAATGTTACAAGACAGTGTACCATGCTATCCGTGGAGGTCGAGCATGGCAGGCGACAAAAGTGTGATATAGTAAAAGATGGCAAAAAAATGTGTGATATTGTAAATGCTCTTTTGCAAAATGCATGATATTGTAAAATACAAATGCAAATGTAGTATAAAGTAAAATACAAATTTGTGGATGACTTGTACTATATTGTTAAGTGGGCAAAAAAATGCATGGTATTTCCCCTTTTTATCCCTTCCTTTGGCTGTAAGAAAATGATATACTGTTACACTGAGAGCTATCGCAAACCCATACTCCGTGCCCAGTGTTTGAGACTATGCTGAACACTGAACACGATAACAATCGTGGTTTTTTATGAATGTGGAGCGAACTTGCGTTTTGGATTATGCTCATTCGTGTCTCTATTTATAAAGAATTCTCTTTAACATAGGTGAATTTGACACGACAGACCTTGCGGGACTCGTGCTCGCGGACAACGACACTCTTGAAATCCCTGTAGATGTGTGTATGACATATGGATATCTACGTATGGTTCCTTGCTTTTGACAACCCAGTATCAAATGAAAATGGATCACATGCGCGTTAGCTGCGTTCTAAGTGTGTTTCCTTAACAACCCAGTTACAGACACAAGTCAAGGCAGAGAAGTACAATGCGTGCAATAGGAACAAAGTGGTCGACGTGTTTTCTATTAATACCTTTTTCATAGCGGAGATACATATCGACGTATACCAGGAAGCGGATGCGTCATGATGTCCTGCCAATCTTGATGGACGACTCGATTACCAGGTGAACCCAAACCATCATCACTTTTTCTCGCTCAAAACATTCTCACAAAACAAATCTCATTTCGAGTCAAACGAGAAACACCCTGCTCCAAAAGATGGCTTTCTACAAATTTGGCAAATCTACTACTACCTTGGCAGCAATCCTGTTGACCATCTTCTGCTTCACCGAGGCCAAACTCCGTGACGTTGGCAATGATCACACGAAGGAATTGAGTCTTGACAACGTGCGTGTTCTGAAGAAAGATAGCAAACCACTGGTGCCAATCACTTCCAATCTTCGCGGCGGGAACCCTCGCCATGGCTCTCGTCATTCATTTTCATTCACCGTGGAGGACGAAGATGAAGAGGAGGAGGAAGATATCCATGTGGAAATCGAAGTGGAGGTCCCACCTGAAGAGGAAGCCGAAACGCAGGACCCACCGGTTGAAGAGGAGAACGAGGAGAACGAGGAGGAACAACCAGAAGTGGAGGGCCCATCTGAAGAGGAAGCCGAAACCGAGGACCTGCCGGTGGAAGAGGAAAACGAGGAGAACGAGGAGGAGCAACCAGAAGTGGAGGACCCATCTGAAGAGGAAGCCGAAACCGAGGACCCGCCGGTGGAAGAGGAAAATGAGGAGAACGAGGAGGAACAACCAGAAGTGGAGGACCCACCTGAAGAGGAAGCCGAAACCGAGGATCCATCGGTTGAAGAGGAGAACGAAGAGGAACAACCAGAAGTGGAGGACCCATCTGAAGAGGAAGCCGAAACCGAGGATCCACCGGTTGAAGAGGAGAACGAGGAGGAACAACCAGAAGTGGAGGACCCATCCGAAGAGGAAGCTGAAACCGAGGACCCGCCGGTGGAAGAGGAAAATGAGGAGAACGAGGAGGAGCAACCAGAAGTGGAGGGCCCATCTGAAGAGGAAGCCGAAACCGAGGATCCACCGGTTGAAGAGGAGAACGAGGAGGAACAACCAGAAGTGGAGGATCCACCTGAAGAGGAGAACGAGGAGAACGAAGAGGAACAACCAGAAGTGGAGGACCCATCTGAAGAGGACCCCGAAACCGAGGACCCGCCGGTGGAAGAGGAAAATGAGGAGAACGAGGAGGAACAACCAGAAGTGGAGGACCCACCTGAAGAGGAAGCCGAAACCGAGGATCCACCGGTTGAAGAGGAGAACGAGGAGAACGAGGAGGAACAACCAGAAGTGGAGGACCCATCTGAAGAGGAAGCTGAAACCGAGGATCCACCGGTTGAAGAGGAGAACGAGGAGAACGAAGAGGAACAACCAGAAGTGGAGGACCCATCTGAAGAGGAAGCCGAAACCGAGGACCCGCCGGTGGAAGAGGAAAATGAGGAGAACGAGGAGAACGAGGAGGAACAACCAGAAGTGGAGGACCCATCTGAAGAGGAAGCCGAAACCGAGGATCCACCGGTTGAAGAGGAGAACGAGGAGGAGCAACCAGAAGTGGAGGACCCATCTGAAGAGGAAGCCGAAACCGAGGATCCACCGGTTGAAGAGGAGAACGAGGAGGAACCACCAGAAGGAGAGCAGGAGGAAGAAAAGGATGAGGAAGGTGATAGTCCAGACGATGAAGATTCTGGCTGGTGGACTCGTCGACGTGCGATGAGGTTGTGGTGAGGACTTTACAACAGTAGGGTGTCTATGTGTGCTGTTGGGCACCGTTGACTTTTACGTGATGTGGAACGCCGAATGGGCTCAACATCGCTGGTTCTTTTCCATATTGCCGATCAATAACTTCATTTAGATACAATTATAGCCACAATGCCTACCTAGTATGTCTAAGTAGTGCATCGAAAGCGAACGTAAAGCTGCTGGCGCCTCTCAAACTTGAGGCTAGCGTGTTGGGATGTATATGGAACCCGGTTGCATTGGATCCGACATGTACATCAAGTAACCCACATCCGTACACAACCACACGCCCATTGACGTCTTGAGTCGCGGCATTTTACGATCGTTGTCGTGAATGGCAGAACGTTCCAACGCTCAGCAGCACTAAGTTGCATGACCACTCTGACGAACAATTTCTGCAGTGTTCGAGTTAATCTCCATTATGGTGCCAACAGCATCATGATGGCTCCGTCTTTTCAAGTGGAAGTTGCCGGGCTGTCTTTCAATCGCAACTTTCGAAGAGTCTGACATGTATGTGCCACGCAGAGGAATCAGGTCCACCAACAAGGAATATCAAGCGCTTCTCCAATTTTAAGCATTAGGAGGCAGAGTCGCATGCAAGGAGTCGCTTATCGTGTGAATTGAAGCATGACGTACCGTGTCCTTTTTGGGCTGTGGGTTTGGGCAGATCACTGAACGTACTCACGGCTGCATCATTCGCCTTGTTCCAATGCAAGTCGTAGCATGAACACTGTATTTCTTGATTGCTGTAACCCAATGCCACTTTTAGCGGTGATGGGGGGTGAGGATCATGCGAAAACATGACCTTTGTAAAACTGTTCACTCCATGTTCGATTCGTCAAATACGTCCTTTCGTTAATCATCGTGCTATATCAGCTGAATAAGCGCTTGGTGCCTGACTCACCCGAAGAACTCGTACGGTCCAGTGATGCCAATTCAAACTGCAGCACACCACCGCCATGGATGGTTGAGACCATGATTGTTGTACGTGTCAAAAAGGAAATTGTCGCTTTTTCGACTGAATTCGAATGGCCTATCACAGAGGTCCGCATAGCGCATCGCGACCTGCGTTCCGTTGGAATTCAACTCGCCAGCCAGATCGGAACAATGGAACGAGCGTTTGGTGCGACGAAGCGACACGTGGCAGAAGTCCTCAAGTGGATTCAAAGCGATTATACATGACGAATCATGATGGCGCTTGATCCATTCTCGTTTTGTCTTTAGTTTGTCGGAGTCGATCTTTCCTTTGATCTTGCTGTGGATCCTCTCAGTCGTCAAGATCGTGGTCCTTTAGCACGCCAGACTCCGGAGCACTTTCTATCACGGAAAATGACTCCCAACAGATGCGAACGATTGGCGGGCACCAATAAGTACTTGCATTCGACTTATTAGCATCATGTGTGTAGAACAATAACAAGAAGGGCTTGTGTAAGGTGTTAGTGGAGTTCATTTATAAAGGAAGAGGGACGGAGGGAGAGAAAATGAGGGGGAAAACCTCGTATGTCATACGTCAGTACTACCGGTAGTAGAGTATGAAAGTCAAGGTGCTGAAACTATGCATACTATGGAGTATGGAGTCGTACATGTATGGTTGGATAGTACAGTACAAGTACCTGATAGGTACGCAGTAATACTAATTACTGTCGTGTTAAAATTCAACTAGAAGATATTGACCGTTAAATCGTAGAGTTCAGTCTACGACAGTAAGCATCAGGTAGTACCGTACGGGAGTCGTACTGTAGAAGCTTGGATACTACAGTACAAGTAGCTGGCAGGTACGAGTAAGACTGCAAGTACTAATTACTGTAGTGTTAAAATTCAACTTCGGTAGAAGATTATGACGGTTAAATGTTAAATCGTACTCCAGTATTATCTGGAAAATACCACCGAAGTGGTATAAATGCATAGATTCTTGAAGAGGCGAGAAAATTAATACGGTAGTACTGTATAATATGTGGAAGGTAGATTTGTGTAGCTAGTACCGGGATCGGAATGATATCAAAATGCAACGTACGCGCATGCAGAATTGGATATTCTGATCCCAATTTGCTTCAATTTGGCACTGGCGTCACTCGTACAGTACCATCCGTAGGATGTGTACCAACAAGAGTAACAAGTACCGTCGATACTACTTGGAGTATAATTGATGATACGTTGGTGCCGCGAAACCTCAAAATTGCCATGAGAGGTCAGAGCGTAGGATCTTTGGCAGTTTGATGCTGTGATAGCTACTGTGCATGATTCACGCCACAGCGTCAGCAAACGCAGCAGAGGTCTGGTACATTTGCGGAATGTGGGTCTAGGGGAGTGATGGATTTCTTGCATTTTTGACCGAAAGCGATCTTCGGCTTCCAGCTGTTGTCCCACAAGGTGGTCCAGAATCATTCGATATGATATGCGGCAGAGAGTGACGAGCGCAATTTTGAAGTTTGTGAACAAATACTATTTTGAACTCTGATTTCTTCATTCCTCAGGGACGGGTGGTCTATTGCCAGAAAAGCTACGATCCCGACTACTGGCTCGCCTGCCTGCACCACATTTACATGCTGCTGTTTGATGGTTACTACCTGCTGCTCTGGGCAACCTCTGCTACTATAACATGGGAAGTGCCGGGTACAACTTGACTTGTTGGGGATCACTGAAATTGTTCGCCAAAGATGGCTTTCATTATAAATGCTGGTGAGTTCGAAGCTTGCTACCTTGTACTACGCCAATTGTTTGCGGCGACGGGTCATGGGCACTTGCAATGCTCAAGGATGGGAACGAAGTCGAAAGGGTGTGTTGTCGACACGATTGGAGTCTTGAGTTGCGGTCCCGATCGTTTCTTTTCATTGGATGGAGAAGACTGCCATTGTCGCATATTTGTTGAGGCGCTATACGAGTCTCCCTACTGTCCTCAACTTGCCAGGGCAGAGATCCCAGAGGGCAATCAACGTGATCTACAGTGGGAACTATGATCCACAGGCAAATATGACTGGCATTATAAAAAGGCTTTAGCTCTTCAGATTGAATTGTCTACAATGTTTAAGTTGATAAGATCTGAAGGGTTTGTTCGGACTTGATTGTTTTCCCCCTTTCCGCGACATGTCATGGGAGCTTGGAGTACAGATGTGATAACTGTACGTAGTCTCTTAGTATGGTTTTCACATACGTTAGCCTTCACGTTGGACGCCGTATTCGGTGGTATGCTTTGATGCATGAAATCCGGATACATTCGTAGTGTTCAGTTTTCAGTCTATGGTCTACGGTAGTACTTTGTACAGTACTATTACAAAGCAAGCCTTATACTACGCATCGTCATATTTGTGATTTACCACGTGTCCTAACGCAGTAAAGGGCTTTTCCAAAGTGAAGTATGAAGGAATTACTATATTGCGAGTTGATTACTGCTACATTGTACCCATGATTCGTGATTCATAGAATGACCCAAATTAGTGACTTGGTCATTCCAACTGAGTTATACTACGCTGCCGATGACAACGGTAGTTCACCATACAGTACTCAGATTGTGTAGCTCCCAACCTGGTTTCGGTACACTCCCTCTCGCGAGCAATGTGGGTAATGAACATCAATCACCAGCCTAAGACTGTCATCCGGTGCCGTAACAGCGTATCGTCATTCAGGGCCTTCGCAAGGAAGTCCGCTGGTTGATCATTCGTATAGATATCGTGGATGCTTATCTCTCCTCGCTCGACGTAATCTCGGAAGTGCAATTTCCGTTTGAAGTTGGGATTTCCATAATAAAAGTGGACATCCAGCGTAATTTATGATGTATCCGTGGCGAGACCTCGCAGTGTCCCTGTCGTTTGCCGGGTCCTTGAGATCCCAGTTGCCACAGCCTTGCTTCATTCTCGAACCGTCGATGTTCAGCCTCGCTTTATACTTCTTGATCTCTCCCGTCCGAGCGTCGCGTTTGCGTTTCATTTGCCACACTGCGGGCAGGACAATTTCGCCTTCAGCGATTTCCGATTTGCGTTCCACTGTGAAGTTTCCGTTGGCAAACTGATCGTCTATCTCCTTTGTCATACCCTTCTTGAACTCCTTCCAGTCGGGTTCTTTTGTCGCTTGATGATAATAGAGGGTGTCCGGGTCGGATACCGCCTTATATGCTAGGAGTGGATCGTCATGCACATGCTGGTCGTCTGGGAACATGGCCTGTAGGCAAAATACTTCTCCTCCTACCACGTCCCTCGAAGTGAGATCTTTGATCTCAGTAACCATAGCATGGATTAGTTTACGAGGAGGCTTCGTCTTTCGACCGGACCTGGTCACTTGCTTCGACTCTAAAATCCGTTTCCCGTTCGTTGGCGTCATCAGCACCACGTCCGGATGTTGGTGAGCCGTCACTCCCAACGTTTGCTGCAGCTGGTTCGCGTACTTGCGACTCCGGAATACCTGCCTCTCTCTCGCTCGTCGACTCCTGCCGCTTGCGTTTTCTTGCTGAATTGGGCGTCCTGGCTCCCTCTGGGGCCGTCGACGTTCTCTTGTTTGGCTGTTTTGGAGGCTCCTGGTTGTGGTGCCCCTTTCGGGTTCTAAGCACGGGGCTTCGATGGCTCCCTCTGACCAACAAAACCGGCCTTCTTGTTCTGCCACTTCAACTTACCCGATATGTCCTTCACTGTTTGGAACGAGGGGTCGTAGGTTACGTGGAAGTGTGGACTCACCAATCCCGTCTCCATGCTCAGAACCAGTGCGACATTTCAGTCGTGATGTGGTAATCTCCCGAGGTAGATTCCCACCTTTGCACGCTGTTTCCATGTATGGAATGGCTGACCCCCCTGAAGATCATTCTCCAGGACTTACACTGGGCATCCAAACGGTTTCCAGTGTTTGGCTGGGATTCGAGGCCACCTGCGAGTTGGTGAATATTTCCATCGGGCTCCATCGCTCCTTGTTCTGGAAGCTTGGAGTGTGGTTGACAACGTCGTTGGCCATGCGAATTGCATACGGCCACAAATTCAACGTCACGGCATCCGGCCATCGGGAGTTCGCATGGATCAGTGTGGCTCGAGCTAGCTCCAGGAGCTCTCGAATCCGACGCTCCGCCACCCCATTCTTGTGGTGGGCATTGACCCCTGTAGATGTCAGTCCTTGGCTTCCTGACTTGCACGCCTCAACCCATTGATGCGCCTTAAAGATGCCGTTATCGGCAAGGTAGTTCTCGACATGAACTCCTTGTCTCTTGGCAAACGTTTCGAATGCTCTCTTGGCTTCAATAGTCTCCTCCGCTGACCCGGTCTTCTGGAGATATACGAATCCCATGCGGCTGAACTGATCGACGAACACGGTTGCGTACTTGTACCTCTTTGTTGGTTGTGAGGAATCCCGTCATCTGTGCGATTAGGCCTGGTGTTGGTGATACCAGCTGGTCCACCGATACCACATGTCCCGGCATTGGCGCTTGTTCCGCCGTGTCGTTGAATTGTTTGGTCGTCTTTCCCCTCCAGGGTTTCTTCGTTGCCTTCGCATACAGGCAAGCCGAGCATGTTGGGATTTTGCACTTGGCTAGGCGTCGCGGGAGTATCCCTTTTTTCCATTTCCTGCAGCTTCCGCATCAAGATGTGTCCGTATTTGTGGTGTGCCATCAACAAATCCGCCATTTCTGATTGCGGTTGTCGTTCCTCTTTGTCAATTATGATGTTCGGAGATTCTTGGATCGCGGTGTTTGGGCGCTTTCCCCTCCTGGAGCTGGTATAGATGGTCCGTTCAAGTCGAATGTTGTCGTACCGGTGGTCTGGGGAGTCCCAGTATCCGAGGATGTGACATTCCGTTGCCATGATGGTTTCAATGATTGTGGTGTTCCTGTCGTCACTTCTTCGTGGTCGTCCTCGTCGTCGGAGATGATGGACGATGGCATGGCAATCGGATCGCTTGATGGGTCATTTAGAGCAGCTTCACAACAGAATGCCTCAAATTTCGGGTATCCATGAGCAAGCGGGAAGGTAGCCACGTTGTTGTCTCGTCCCAACTCGATGTGCAGCTTGTGGTTGCCGTCGTTCCAGAAAAGGACGCACTCATTTCCGTTTGTCGTTTCGCCGCATCGCGTTCGCTGGCCTGTTAACAGACGTAACTTGCCATCGGGTACATAGTAGGAGTTTGGGATGTCGAACGAGTGTTGTTGACCATGATCATCCTCCCAAGTCCAGCACCGAAGAGTCCCGATTCGCACGTTAACCGTTCTCGATCCTCCGAATCCTCTGATTACCCGGTTGCAGGGCTTTGGGTCGCCAACGAAGTCGCTTCTGACGTACGAGATACCCCCGGAGCATCTATTGTCAACTCCGACCCATTCGGAGTCGGTGTCAAAGCAAACCTTGCGTTCCGTTGCCGTATTGGCGTTCGCTTGTAAAGCAAGTGCGCCTTGTCGTGTGAGTAGTAGACGCCAACCATACCTCTAGCGCATCGCACTTATGACTTGCTTGGGAACAGATTAGGCTCCAAACTTTGTATGATATTTTTGTTCGCCAGTTGGGTTTGCCCCTCCTGGTGTTGACCTTCCCGTATAGGGTGTTGCCAATTACGACAATCAGTATCTGGAGAGCGTGCATCCCGGCGTTCCACATTGTTTTTGCGATCGCGTCCGAGGTCCATTTTACGGTCCCGCTGAGAAAGGTGCTTATTGTTGTTACTAAGAAAATGGGTTGAGACCACAACAGGAGCGTTAGTAAACCTGTTACCACTGCCAATGATGCGGTCCACCCGGGAAGTCAATCGAGGTCGTCGTCGGTTTCAGATTCCATTGCTGCTTGCTTCTCAATCTCGGCAACATATGCCTTCGCGACCTTGAGCTTCTTCTTTGCAATGGATTTCTTCCTGTTGCTTTCAACCTCGCTTGTCTTTCTCTTCCCTTCCGCAGAGTCGGTGGCTGGCATCAGACCCTTGCATTCCTTCGGCTTGTGAGCTCTCCAACATTCGCACTTTTCTCCGGTATCCTTGCCGCACCAGTACCACATGTGGCCTTTGAACTTGCCCATCTTCTCATTGTTGGCTTTCGTGGGCTTCGGCCACTTCGTGGGATGGTCGCCTGACTTTGCAGAATCCTTCTTGGATTTCTTGTCGCCGCCGGACGGCCTATTGCCCTTTCCTTTCTTGCTGAGTTCGTCAGTAAGAACCTTCTCATTGAGGCTTTTGACTGTTGACTCAAGCTTTGCCTCCAATGCTACGATTTTCTCTTTGGCTGTAGGGGCGTTCCATGTACCTTTTTCGACCATGGTGTCGTACTTGTCCTTCGCTGCCTGCATAAGCTCGTCCGGTGTGATCTCCTCACCCTCTTCGTGGTCGTCCTGCTTGCGCAGTAACCATCCCCTGAGGACTTCGTCACTGACGGCGCCGTAACCTTTAAAAAGGTTGATCAGCAAATCCGAGGTCTGTTGATTCCTAGCGGTCAATGACTGGACAAGCAGCTTGACGTACTGATTGATGCGACCGATGTCGGAATCGATCGTTGTGATGTACAAATCCAAGCTCGACAATTTGGTTCAAATCTGGTTGGTGGTCGCGTTTGTGTCCAAATGGCTCTCACGAATGATCACCTTATGGAGAGAGAGAGAGAAACAAATTATAAAGGTTATCAACATATTAGAAGCTTTCGCAGCAACTAACTTTGTACCCTGTTTTGGCCATATCGTATTTCAGACTGGTACCGGCCTCATTCTTCTGTCCAATCCTATACTGACTTGACCAGAGTGAGACCTTCTTCCTTGCTTCGTTGGTGAGAGAAGACATGAGACATTTGTAGAGCATGTAAGTGTCCTGAGCTGGTCGTCCGCCTTCGTCAATGTATTGGAGTTCTGCCTCCGTTACCTGCTTCAACGTGAGCGTCCCATAGTTGTCCAGGAAAGGCTCCTCTCTCTCATCCTCCTAACCTCCGTTGAGGACTACCTTTAGGATCCCCTCCGTCCATCCCATCTTGTCTGCCCTGTCTTGGACATCCTTCAAGAACTGATAGTAGAGTCCTTCGGCCTCACAATCGAATAGGGTATCGGAAACTTGTTTGATTCCGCTCCTATAGATCTTGATGTGTTCAGGCCTGGTGTAGTCCAGAAGCCCTTCGATAGCGAGAGCCGGGGCGCGAGCAAATGCGGGGGCGGGATCCTCGTCCATGGTGATGTTCTAGACTGTCAAACTTGGCGCAGAGAAAGCGTGTGATTTACCACGTGTCCTAGCGCAGTAAAGGGCTTTTCCAAAGTGAAGTATGAAGGAATTATATTACGAGTTGATTACTGCAACATTGTACCCATGATTCGTGATTCATAGAATGACCCGAATTAGTGACTTGGTCATTCCAACTGAGTTATACTATGCTGCCAATGACAACGGTAGTTCACCATACAGTACTCAGATTGTGTAGCGTCCCAACCTGGTTTCGTTACACCATTTCACCCAAAGAACATGTCCCTTGCATTGTGGCCTTGAAAGTGATTGACTATCATTGCACCAATGGGGCTCATGGCTGGCTGCAGTACCATTGGTGCATACAAAGAAGCAATTGAGCAAGAAATGATGAATGGTGGGTAAGCAAAGATCACACAAAAACATTTGTTGTGATAATCATTTCAAGAAGGTCCCAAATTGGACTTGAATGTGATTGCTGTAAATACAAATGTGGTTCTTATAATTGTATTGTTGCTAACTTGTTTGGTCTTGTGTCAGAGCACCTTCAGCATCAAAGAACTCACAAGCATTTGACTTGGTCCTCCAGCTTTGCCTCCTCTTTGGCCGTTGCAGATCCGACCGTTTAAACCAAAATTTAAAGCACACCGAACGCAGGTTCGTTTCTGTCGTTCTCCAGAATCCTTGCCTCTACCGCTTTTTCTTCGTCTATCGACCCAAGAAGATAAACCAATTTGAAGGCCCCCAACCCCCAACCGTTGGTGGACCTAATTGCTGGTGCGGCCGAATTGCCAGGTAGTGGGGTTGTTGCAACATTGGGATGGGGGCATTGACATTCGCCCAAGAGGAGCCACTAGTATAAGGTAAGTGCTTCTCGCTCCCAATTTCGACAACACCAGCATCATTTGAAGCAGCATCATGATCGGCATCATGAATACTATTGGTATCCTCACCATCGCTCTTGCCAAAGAATAAAGTTGTGCCCTCCTTCTCCTCCTTGTGTGAAGTTTTTGTGTCGCAGGAGCAAGAAAGCAACATATTGGTGTCATTCACGTTTTCCAACAATTGGAGTTCATTTCTAGAGCCACGGACCGCATCTTGCACCCTCTGATTTCGCTCCCAGAGCTCATAATACAGCCTCAAGTAAACTGGCAATTTTGGAAAGATGGATAATCCATCAACATGTCGACACCACAAAATGGACATTGATAATTCATCAAATCGAGGCATCTCCAGTACAAGGCAAATGAACAGTTTTGCCTCGTGTGCCCCATGCAAAGGGAGAAAAGGCACTTTGACACCCGTTGCCCACGCTAAGTATTTCATTTCCTCTGAAAGATTTCCAACAATATCATCCAAAAGCTCAATGGCTTCCACAGCTTCAGCATGCAATTCTGTCGAGTGCAGAGCAACAGTGCCAAAACTTTTGGGGGTATCTTTGTAGTCACTTGCATTCGACCAGTCAGAATACAAAAGAACATGATGATTTTTTTCCATGAGCAGCTGTATTGCATCAATTAGCCAGCCAAGTGTCATTGTGGCCAAATTTAGGGAAGCCAAGTCGTTTCCGAGGCCAAATTTAGGGAAGCCAAGTCATTTCCGTTCGTTTATTTTGTGGTTGTACCAATACCTGCCTTCAGATAAGAGAGCATCCGACATTTGAACACCCATTTTCCAGGTTCCGTAGAGTGTCGCTAGTTGCTCATGTATGGCCTCCACATTGTTCGTCCCCCTGTTGCAATCCAGCAGTGAGATTCCATATTGATCGACCATTGGTTCTCCTCTTTTTGTCAAGACGGTTGATGTAAAACGAGTTTCCTGGAGGATAAGAATAGAATCCAACCAATATTTCCTTCAATACATTGTTGGCCTTGACCCATGCTCACTTGTTAAAAAGTGGCACCTTTGATTTTGAGTCCACCTTAACACCAAAAAGACTAAATACTGATCGCACTCTCCAGTATAATTGTCAAGGTGGTAGTATTCTCCGATCCACTCGCTGACAGAAGAAGTCTACATCGTAGTACATCTTTGCTTTGATGTCTTGCTTTGAAAAGCCTTTGGCCTCCAGGATCTGTGTCACTTCACTTAATAAATCCGGTTGCCAAGCAAAGAATGCTTGCTGAAGAGCAACAAAGTATGGTTTTTTGAACTCGTGTTTTACCGGCACTTTTGGTCGACTCATCGCATGGTATGCATCTCCAAGACAAGCTGAAAATTCATTTGAAATAGAGGTTGGAGGCTCGTCAAGATGTTCACACGGTAAAATGATGTGTCCTCCGCCTCCCTCTTGCTGCTCAGAAGCACCAGCCTGATTGTCAACTGCTCCAGCTAAAGCAACAAGGTCGAAAGCCTCTGAATTTACTAGGCTAGTCCTACCTGTCTGACGTTTGCATTCTCCTTCTGCTGTGTCGTTGTCACTAGGAATGCTCCTGCTGTAATGGGCTTCGTCGTCGTTGAGTCTATCATCCGTTTCAGAGAAATGAAATGTGTCACAATGCTGGGACAAATTGACAGACTTGGCAGCAGCTCGAGTGGGTACTGTGGTTGTCACATCTGACAATGAGGTGTTCTTGGGCCAACTAGTACCGTTGTCAATGTCTATCTCGGAGAAGGCTCTTACCAAGGTAGAATCTACATGGTGCTTAAGCATCTTTAACGGGAGGACAATTGAAAAGGGTGGTGAACCAAAGTCTCTCAAACATACGCTTTCCCTTTTCATTTTCGATCCTTTTTTAAACCAGGCACCACCAAAGATGGAGATAGCACAGATGTGATTGTAACAACTCGGGAATTCTGATTGGGTTTGACTCGGCCGGGCACAACTCCATCGGGACACACACACAAAGCAACATCTGATATCGTGCCTACCGCAGCACGTGAAGCCATACTCGCAACATTTCCGTGAGAAGGAACAATGTCAACTTCAAGATTTGGCGTCGCAGCCTCTGCTGCAAGTCGTAGTGTCAAATCTGGCAAACGTTGCAGCTGCTCGTTAACTTCTAATGACTTAATGACATCAAGGGCTGCATATTCTTTTTGCACAACACTCAGTTCAGGACAAGACCATCTTGACAGCCTCACCGATGGTGTCTTATCCAATTTTGCTTTCAGTGTAAGTTGAACCAACTTCTCAAGAGATGCTGTACCGTTGTTCACAATGTCTCTCTTTCTTGCATGGCGTCTGAGATTCACAAAATTTGCACATTCTATACACTCGCTCAATGCAATTAAAATCTTTTCCAATCCGTTTGAGATCCCCTGAGACACAAACACCAACAAAAGATATGCTTGGATCTGCAAACAGTGGACTAAGGGCTCGGGGTAACATTTGATGCCGGAACACTTGCAACAGCAAGGATGATATTCGATTCTCGGAATCCCGATAGCCAAGCTGAATCAATGCTGTCTTGAATGATGCAATAACTTGCCCGGAGCGGTTGGTCTTGGTGTCCCATTCTGCATCCAACGTGTGAGACCCTCTCTAGTACGGCGGCTCCACAAACAGCGACTCGCTTGGGAGTCGGGTTAGGACGGGACCGTCGCAATGAAGAGGAACGAACGCAGAAACAAGAAGGCACAGCGCGTGGCGAAACCGATATCAATCGTTCGATGGGTGATGTGTTGGCATTCGTGTTGTGGCTAAGTATATCCTTCTGCCTCCTCACCCTTACAATCAAATGGACCGGCAAGAATGCGATTGAGGTAATGAAGGATTATAGTAGAAGTTGTGGGCCGAAGGTACACATCGGCATTTAGACTAGACTAATCAGAGTAGCGCACATGATGGCGCATCAGCATCGACCGTAGATAGTCAACCGTGCGCAGTAGGCAGTAGCAGGGTGTCGCGGAAATGTAGACTATGCACTGACACAACGAAATTGCACGTTCTGAAAGAGGCTTGGTTACTACAATGTGTCTCATCGCCAGAACTGTCATATTGATATCCTCTATAGATGATGCAACTCTTACTCGCTCCATGTCTGTGAGTGTGGCGGGTGGCAAGGATCAAGATTGTATCCGAATGCAATAATCATCTGTAGAACTAGTAGATGCATTGGCAGTTGGTCTGTGTGTGCTATAGGCATCATTGACTACTTTGTCCGCAAGTGGTAGCTGGTGGCCTCCCAAGGGTGTTCACCATAAATATTTACATCTGATTAGCTAATAAGAGTGAATGGCAATAACGCCTATGTTGAGCTCAGGGGACAAAGTTCCCACTTGTGGTGATGCTTGAAACTTACTGTGAGCCCTGTTTGAATACATATGACGACACAAGAGTGGAAATTCATAAAAAAGTTATCCCTTCCTTTGGGAGCATGAAAATGATATACTGTTGCGCTGAGAGCTAAAGCAAACCCATACTCCGTGCCAAGTGTTTGAGACTATACTGAACACTGAACACAATGGCAATCGTGGTTTTTGATGAATGTGGAGCGAACTTGCGTTCTGGCTTATGCTCATTCGTGTCTCTCCTTAAAGAATTCTCTTGAAACAAGGACAAAGGTCAATTTGGCACGACAGACTTCCAGACCTTGCGGGACGACACGTGCTCGCTGACAACGACACTCTTCAAACTTCAAATACATGTATCTATGCATATACATGTGTATGTATATAAACGCGGGGCTCAGCCCGCCCCGCCTCAGTGGGGGCTCGTCCCCCTGGTCTGTCAGTGTGATGCAATATGTATTGATGGTGCTGTGATGCTGGTGGTAACGATGTCCTTACTAGGTACCGTGCCACCCACTCCAGTACACGGGAGACTCCACTGGAGACGACCGGAAGCGGGCGGGTGGGCAAAGTTTAAACTAGTGATCTACTAGCTTCGGATGTGTTCGCCTCGTGCACAATTGGGGACCGAGTCCGTTCGCCAATTCTGTGCTCGTGACGATTGCGATGTTGTAACGGTGCTGACCGTGTTGTCAACAAAACAATGTCCACTTCTGGTGATCGTTCAAGATACCGAAATTTTCTGCACGTATGTAACTGATATTGTTCTTGCCATGTATCGTGTGTAAATATGTAGGAGATGGGCTGACGTAGGACGTCAGGTGTAGGCTGCCAGACCCTAGCTTCCTAGCCACCACTAAGAGCGGGGCTCAGCCCGCCCCGCCTCAGTGGGGGCTCGTCCCCCTGGTCTGTCAGTGTGATGCAATATGTATTGATGGTGCTGTGATGCTGGTGGTAACGATGTCCTTACTAGGTACCGTGCCACCCACTCCAGTACACGGGAGACTCCACTGGAGACGACCGGAAGCCCCTTAGAGGCCAGGGGCAGAAAGGGAGGGTCGACGGAAAACGGAGAGAAGGGTGGGTTATTCAGGGGTAAGCCGGAAGGAGCCGCCGTGAAGCATGGCGGCGGAAAGGCCGGTCATGACCGGCTGGGCTTGCACGTGTAAATACCGAAAGAGCTCGTCGGAGCGCCAGCGACCCACCAGTTGGATCCGAGCGAAGCTATAGCCCGCACAAAGGAGAGCCATGGCGCCGCCCGCTCGCGTGGAGCGGGCAGAGATGTCGGACGGGCCATAGGCGGCATCGCGAAAAATGGTGAGAGCGGCGCGGAGACGACGAGTGAGGTCCGGGGGAAGGATGTATCGAGGGGTTCCCCCTTTGGGGGTGACTGTGTATGCATTGAGCGGCGTGGCGGGAGGAGCACCGAACGCCCGGAGCGCGAGGACGCGCGCAACGAGACAAAGGACGGGGCAGAGGTGGGGGTGACCGGAGCGGCCGTGTCCAATCTTCTCGTTGCGAACCCCATTCTTTTGCCGGGTGAAGGTAAGGGTGGCAAAGGTGGCCGCTTGCAAGTCGGCCACCGAGCAGTGCATATGGTCCAAGGCACGAGCCCCCACCCACAAGGTGACGTCGCGGAGACGAAACAGGTTGTCCGTGACTTCATTGGGCATGCCAAGATACTCGCCCGGACGAAGCATAAAATAAAAACCGAACGTCAAGCACTCGGCGGCGGCGAGAGCCGCGGGGGTATTTTCTTGGTGCGCCAGGGTGACCACAAGGGTCAGCCTTCGCCCACCCTTGGTAGAGTGCCGCGAGGCGAAAATCCAAGTTGCCATGCGCGTTCATGCGAGGGTCCGCGGTCCCCATCCCGGCATACGTCTGGCCCACACCCCGAAGGGCATCTTCCACTGTACGAGCCCGGACGGGTCGACGGCCGGGAGCGACGGTGCCGTCGCGGATGCGTCGAGCGAAGACTTGGAGCAAAGGGATGGGGTCCGCGGGCAAGCGATAGGCGTCAACGGACAGGCTTTCACAGAAAGAGGTCCATGCTGTCCATGCTGTAGTGGCGGACTGGATGCGTTGGGGACCGACGCGACCTTGCGTCGCCGCTTGAACAGCGCACCAATCAGCGCGGAGTTCATTGAGGGTGCCAGCGGGAGCAGCTGCCAAGGGGATGCCTGCGGATAGTGCGTTTCAAAGTGAGTGAGTAGATCAGAGTCATTCAGCGACCACAAACGACTGGCATCGTCCGCCATGATGTTGGCGAAACCCGCGATGTGATTGTGAACCGCCACGTAGCGGTGTAGACGCTGGTGGAGGGCATTGTGACGAAGCAGATAGGCACGAGCGGCGATGGAGGTGGCCGATCCTTTATCGGACCATGCGAGCGCCGCGCGGTTGTCAGTGGCCATCCAGATCGTGCGTTCGCGGACATCGGCGTGGCATGCCAAGACGTCCTTGTGCGCCAACAGGGCCGTGAGTTCCAGATCGGAGATCGATACCGTGCCTTTTGGGTTGGCGGCGGTGACCATAGCTTTGCGGACCTGCACTGGGAAAGGCTGACGCCAGAGCACCGGAGGCTGGGTAGGGTCTATGGTATTAAACCAGACTCCACCCATGCCTTGTTGGCATGCATCGGAGGCGCCAACGTATGCCGGTGCCGTGGGAACGAGCTCCTGCAAACGAGTGGGGCGGTGACGGAGCGCATCGGCTATGGCAGTGAAGTCTTCGACTACATCCCAGACTTGCCGTGTGATGCGTACTCGGTTGCGATCTGCTCTGCAAAGAGTATCTTGCAGAGCCGAAAAGAGTCCGCGTGAGCCCGGAAGGGCAGGTGCCATCGAACGCAGCTCTCCCAGGAGCTGATGCCATACCTTGACCGATACTCGCTTTCTAGGAGGTCGTATGACATGAAGTAATTCGTAGAGGCGATCGAGGCGATGTGGTGGGAGCTGGAGTGTGCTGGCGGCAGTATCCAGGTCCCATCCAAGGATGCGCTTCCTGGTTGACCAGTATGCGTCCCCTTTAAGCATCTTTTTAACCGACGCGGGTTCTTTCCGATGCGGTGGATCCGTAGGGGACAAAGGGCGAAATACCGAGTCAATCGCTCCGAGGGTGGCTCGCATAACTCGGCGACGTTGATGTTCGGTCTGGGCCATCAGCAAAAAATCATCAACATATACGTCCACGGCTGCAACGGGTGGGCGACCCTTACGACCCCCTTGTCGGGGGAACCGGGTGGCCTCACTCTTAGCCTCGACCTCAACAGCGTCGGGTTGGGGTGTGGCGGCCACTGCCTCCAACCGATGCGCTGTGTTGCGCGGACGCTTCTCGCGGGCGCGCAACTCGTTGTTGGCGAGGTCACAGGCCGTCTCGGTGAGTGTTGTGAAATAAGGGGGGGATTCCACCCACCCCATAGGCAAAGCCAAAGGAAAGGCAACCAGGAGAGGCTGACCGCTTGATGTGGGTAGTGTGACCCCTAGCTTCAGTATGTCAGAAATCTGCAACCACACTCGGTAGAATCCGTCTGCGATATCAATTTTTGCTAGATAGACCGGGCCGTACTTAGGATCGGCATAAACGATCTTGGACATAACGCGCTGTAGTGCGCGACCGAACTGCATGGCTTCCTTGGGGGCGAGGGGCACTGTATCATCATTAACGCCGGAGTAACTGTAATCCACGATAAGGCGGGGCCTCCTGTCTCGTTGGGGGACAACTCCCAGAGGGGAGATTCGAAGTCCCGACCACTCTCGGACTTGAGCATACGGCAGGACAGCCCAATATCCCTGCTCGCAAAAATCCAGAATTTCTTCGCATACGAAGGTGACTTCCTCGCGTGCTGATTTGTGCGGGCCTCGCTCCATCGCGTCGTCACATCGAGTACGTCCCCACGGTTCGTTGGCTGTGATTACGCTGGCTCCACGTCGTCGCAAATGGTCCAGCAAACGGGCTGCCTTATGGTCCAATACGCCAACGTCGGCCGCCACATTAGAATCCCCTCTGGTCTGATCCACGAATGCCTGCCAACCAATCCGCTGCACGATCTTTCCTGTCGCCGTCGCCAACTTACCAAGAGTGTCTTCTGCCAGCGATATCTCTTCCACTCCCCGCTTACGCTGGCCTGGTCGCGCCCCACCTTGCTGCCAGGGGGGCGCTGTGAGGAGCCAGGATGTGTCAACGCTCGTGCCCGGTGGCCGCGCTGACTCACCCTGGCCTACCCGTCAGGTACGGCTGCTCCCTGCGGCCGGTGCCGCGAGGTAATCTCGACAGAAAGTCAAAAGACGCGTGCGCTCGTTCGCCGATGCGAATGGGACATGTGTAGCGCGTCGATTACAGTTTGGAAAACAGCCTCCACGTATCCACCAGGCCACGCAAAACTCATTGCCTGCATCGTTGGTTGGTGGCCGGTGGTCGCGTAGGATAGGCCGGGTGCCCCCGGGGCGTACCGTGATGCCTCCGAATTCGGCATCGGGGGACGGGTTGTCTATCCGTGCGACAGGGGTCCGACTGGCCTCGGTGGTGATCGACGAGACGCCGGTGCGCGCTGAGGACACCGAGCTGGCCTCAGTTGTGTTGGTGATCACGGTGCGTGCAATGCCTCCACCCCCACGGGTGGGCTCTAGGTATCCTTCCGGGAGCGGTATCCAATTGCTGGAGTACTGGAACGTTCCCCGTCGGAGATCGGTGACGATGGTACGAAATTCTGGTAGATCGACGCCGGCGTATCCTTCCACCACGTTGGTTCCTACTCGTTGGAGATACTCTTGGACTCCGACTTGTACCGCCCGAACGATGCTGGGAAAGTAGACATTGGCCACGGCTGGAATGCGCGCGACTTGTTGGAAACGCTCGGCGATGTAGGGGGCTGCATTCAGCATGGCTGCGCACAGGTGCCAGAGCAATTCGACAAACGGATTGAGGGAACCCGCCCCCTGGAAGAGCGCTTGGCAGAGGACGGCGTAGCGGCTCAGTGTGATGCATGTATCTGAAATGTTGCGAGGGAACTTGACCTTTTCCTGGTTGCGGATGGTACGGTAGTCGGCTAGGTTTGCATTTTGGTCACCTTGGGAAAGTTGGTTGCTGAGGAGAGCTGCGTCCATCGCTTCGGATTGGTGTTCGCCGCCCGCATAGGAAACTTGGAAAGGCTGGCACCCGGCGCTGAGATCGTCAATGCCATGGCCCGCGAACTGGAACCCCACAATCATTTGCTTCAGCGCGGTTGTGACAATAGGGACGTACATGTCAGTCCCCAACCCCCGCGCCCTGCACACATTTTGGAACTCCTGGGTCATAACGATGTGTTGCTCGCCTTTGGCGCAGTTTGCCAATCGCTTCCACAGTGGCGCGACCTCTGAAGGATCGGTCACATTGCAGTAGCGGAGCAGCGTACGGTAGGTCTCCTTGTAGACCTCTTGAATTGCCTTCGGTTCCCTACTGGATCGATCCCCTCCACCATCGGCCTCGCGTCCTGTGAGCACTCGCAGGGCTCCTGCTAACGTACCTGTGATTTCACCCGTCATGGCGTCCGGTGTCACTAGTGCTGGCAAGTCTCCACGGACTTTACTAATCATGTATCGGTACACATTCGCTGGGAGATGGACCGGTGCCAACGGGTGATACACCACCGGCACAACATTTTGGAGGCCTCCCCCGCCGCGCGCGGTGCATGCAGCCTTCATCCAAACGATGACATCTTGACAGGAGCCCACTTCGTTGCGAGCCTGCATCGCTCCGTGGACTTCTTGGAATACCGTCTTCGCGCTCAGACCTCGTCGGTGTATGAGCATGGCCGCGTAATATCCCGGTATAAGCTGGATATGCCTAGGCCGCCCGACTTCGGTCTCGGGGTCCTCTTCCGTGAACGGTCCTAAGGGAACCGTAGGGTCTACCCATGTCGGAAGGTGCGCGACCAGAGCGGCCGTAGTAGGCACGCGTACGGGCGTTCCCACTAAATGGAACACAGACCCCGGCACTTCGATTGCCGGGTATTGGTGAGGCATGATGTCCCCCAATAAACCCAGGACCCTGTCGTGGTATCTGGACACTTCTTCACCGGGCATGTCCATGTAGCGCATCATGCGATGTAGTACATTTACCTCAGGAACTCCGCCGGGCCCCGCGACTAGGCAGAGGAAGGTCATGGGTTGCCGGTCGCTGAGAACCACTGTCTGATCTCTCAAGGCGGCCGGAACGGGGATGGGGGCTCCGCCATCGAAGCGGTAACCTTGAAGGTAATTTGCCAGGCGTTCGTGAGCCGGGCTGTTGGATTCATCGTTCAGGAGCTCTCGGTATGTGGTTGGATTCCCCGGACCTACAGCGGCGCCCGGCGCTACGGGTGCCACGGCCGGTCTCCCCGCGGGCACTCCCGGTGGAGCGACTGCGGGTTGTACTTCGGGAGGATGCGGATGGGCCATTTCGTGTACAACGTTACGCGATTTGCGCCCGACGTTGCCAAAGTTTAAACTAGTGATCTACTAGCTTCGGATGTGTTCGCCTCGTGCACAATTGGGGACCGAGTCCGTTCGCCAATTCTGTGCTCGTGACGATTGCGATGTTGTAACGGTGCTGACCGTGTTGTCAACAAAACAATGTCCACTTCTGGTGATCGTTCAAGATACCGAAATTTTCTGCACGTATGTAACTGATATTGTTCTTGCCATGTATCGCGTGTAAATATGTAGGAGATGGGCTGACGTAGGACGTCAGGTGTAGGCTGCCAGACCCTAGCTTCCTAGCCACCACTAAGAGTGAGGGCCAGAGACGGGAATTTCTGAAAACATCAAACCCATGGGTACCCACGTAAAGCTACGCTCACGGAAGTACCAGCCCAAACCCACCCAGAACCCATACGATCTACAGTACCAAGACCAACCCAAACCCACCCAAACCCAGTAGCCAGTCCTGGAGTACATGGTTCTACTACTACCGGTAGCAAACATCTACTGTCATTTTTTGCTATGATTTGCCGGCCCACCCAGACCCACCCATGAAATCCTGAGCTCACCCAAAACCCACCCTTAACCCAATGGGTTTGGGTGGGCCGTGGGTTTGGGTGGGCTGGGTTTGAAATTCCCGTCTCAGGGGTCTTGCGTTTGACAACCAGTACCAGGTACCAGGTAGTATCATATGAAAATGTACTATCACAAATACGCGTTAGCTGCGTTTTAAGTGAGTTTCCTTACCAACCCTGTTACAGACACAAGTCAAGGCAGAGAAGTACATTGCGTGTTATAGGAACAAAGTGGTCGACGTGTTTTCTATGAAGACAATTTTCTCATAGTAGCATAGATACATATTGATGTATACCAGGACGCGGATGCGTCATGGTGTCATGGTGTCGTGCCAATCTTGATGGACGACTCGATTACCACGTGAACCCAAACCACCATCACTTTTTCTTGCTCAAAACTTCTCTCACAAAACAAAACTCATTTCAAGTCAAAAGAGAAACACCCTGCTCCAAAAGATGGCTTTCTTCAAATTGGGCAAATCTACTACTACCTTGGCAGCAATCCTGTTGACCATCTTCTGCTTCACCGAGGCCAAACTCCGTGACGGTGGCAATGATCACATTAAGGAATGGAGTCTTGACAATGTGCGTGTTCTGAAGAAAGAAAGGGAGCTACTGGTGCCAAACACTTCCAATCTTCGCGGCGGAAACCCTCGCCATGGCTCACGTGATTCCTTTTCATTCTCCGTGGAGGACGAAGATGAAGGGGAAGCCGTAACCGAGGATCCGCCTATTACACCGCCGGTGGAAGAGGAAGCCGTAACCGATGATCCGCCTATTACTCCGGCGGAGGATCCACCTGAAGAGGAAGCCGTAACCGAGGATCCGCCTATTACACCGCCGGTGGAAGAGGAAGCCGTAACCGAGGATCCGCCTATTACTCCAGCGGAGGATCCACCTGAAGAGGAAGCCGTAACCGAGGATCCGCCTATTACACCGCCGGTGGAAGAGGAGTACGAGGAAGGCGATAGTCCAGATGATGACGATTCTGGCTGGTGGACTCGTCGTCGTGCGATGAGGTTGTGGTGAGGACTTTATAACAGTAGGGTGTCGATGTGTGCTGTTGGGCGCCGTTGACTTGTTACGTGATGTGGAACGCCGAAAGGGTTAAACATTGCTGGTTCATTTCCATGTTGCCGATCAATAACTTCATTTAGATACAATTATAGCCACAATTCCTATCATTTCTAGGTAGTGCATCGAACGCGAACGTAACGCTGCTGGCGCCGCTCAAACTTGACGCTAGCGTGTTGGGATGTATATGGAAGCCGTATGCATTGTATCCGACATGTACATCAAGTAACCCACATCCGGACGCAACCACACGCCCTTTGACGCCTTGAGTCGAGACATTTTACGATCGTTGTTGTGAAAGGCGAAACGCTTTAGTCAATGCTCAGCACCAGCAAGTTGCATGACCACTCTGACGAACAATTTCTGCAGTGTTCGAATTAATCTCCAATATGGGCATCATGATGGCTCCTTCTTTTCAAGTGGAAGTTGCCGGGCTGTCTTTCAATCGCATACTTTCGAAGAGCATGACATGTATGTGCCACGCAGAGGAATCAGGTCGACCAACAAGGCATAGCACGCGCTTCTCAGAGTCGCTTATCGTGAGAATTGAAGCATGACGTGCCGTGCATTTTTCTGGACTGTGGGTTTGGGCAGTCATTGAACTCCAAATGAAGTAGTCATGGCTGCTTCGTGCGTTTTGTTCCAATACTTAGCGTAGCATCAACACTGAATTTCTTGACAGCAACCCAATGCCACATTTAGCGGCGATGGGGGGGGGGGGGGGATCCCACGAAAACTTGGCCTTTGTAAAACTGTTCACTCCATGTTCGACTCGCCAATAATTGTTGTACGTGTCAAAAGGAAAATGTCGCTTCTGATGGCCTTTCACTCTCCGCATAGCGCATAGCGCATCGCGACCTGCCTGCTCCGTTGGAATACAAATCGCCAGCCAGATCGGGACAATGGAACGAGCGTATGGTGCAACGAATTGGCACGTGGCAGAAGTATTCATGTGGAATCAGGGCGATTATATATGACGTAGCATGATGGAGCTTGATCCATTCTCGTTTCGTCTTTAGTTTGTTGGTGTCGCTTTTTGACTGCGTTGGATCTGTCAGTCGTCAAGTTCATGTTTCATGGTTCACGATGGTCCTTCAGCGCTCCAGACTCCGGAGCACTTTCTATTACGGAGAATGGCTTCCAACAGATGCGATTGGCGAGCATCACTGAGCATTCGACTTAGCATCGTGTGTGTATGTCATTGAAGCACAAGAAGGGTGAAGGCGAGGATTGTTTTGTTCCCTTGTTTTAAATACTCCGGTATCGGATACATGTAGGTTCATAGACTCGGAGACGGTAGTACTAGTTGTACTTGTGACTTGTGATGGAACTGGAATATCACTTGGAGCTCCGTATGTCAGTCTACCAGTACAGTATGCGCCAGTATACGGATTACATGGCGAGAACTCGAGTATGCATGTATGCATACATCATGCATACTACTAGTTACGAGTAGTCCTTGGAATGCTATGGATGCAGACGTACCAGGAACAGTAGGAATTATACAGGTTGGGGGGTAGGATAATGCGAAACGAGTGGACACTTCGCAAAAGATTTCTCGAACAAACGCATACATTTAAATATTTTATGTCGTTAAAAACCACGTCTTACGAAGACCAACGTTCACATTTTCCACCATCGTCAACTTTGTTTGTGTTTGCTGATTGTTGAATGCTCGGAGGAGTCATACCTGGAACTATACTCCAATTGTATTTCATACTCTATATAGGAGCATAATCCGCACTTGGTGGAGAGCATAGTTGGACCGTGGAATTACTCTGACTCCAGAGTCCAGTGTTGACATTTCGCATATCTGTAGATTAATCGACATGACGAGTCGACGACAAGGCGCTGCCGTTCCCCTGTTCTCTCCGACGCAAGTGCCCTCGCGAGAACATGTGTTGCGTTCCATATGGTCTTCTTCTCCAATCATGGCTACGGCGGAATCGAGCGCCATGGCGACGCCGCGCAGAATGAGGATGGTCGACACGTACAATCACAATACAAAACATACTGACGTGTCGCATTCCATGGACCAATTCTATTCTCCACTTGCCGGTGTCGGAGCTTCTCCAATCTCTGTCATATCAGATGGGACTTCCTTTCGCAGTTCCATGCCCGTCGATATGTTCAGTTTCGACTATGTTAGCACCTGCCAATCGGAACATGAATTGAACCAAATTGTGGAAACATTGCAACACGACAATCCTGGAAGCTATCCCTCACTTTTGAGAACAGCACGACGACAATTGGAAGCTGTCACTGCCGAACGAAAGACTGTTTCCTGGGCGCAGCAAAAATCTTCTATGCATAACTATCATCACTCGTCCATGCCAATGCCGTCGACAACTACGTCGCCATCCCAAGATCACTCGTCACTGGCCATGTCGATTTCCACCACCATGCTAGACGATTCACTACAAGTATCTCCTACTCCAAAGCCCAGACGAAACAACAATAGTACGACCACCACAACAACGGCATCCACCAGGTTGTTCAACCTTGCCGAGGAACCCTTTGCAGAGGAATTGGATCAAGTCCAGGAAGAACGCTGTCAGTTGGAACAGCAGCTGACGCACCAAGTGCAACAACTGCAGAAACGCCTGGATAACAACCGCGACGTAAAAGATCAACATCAGTTGTCACTTACCAGGAAGATCCAAGACTTGGAGACCGCACGGGCGACGGCAGAAGAAAAGGTGAAGCGACTGGAGCAAGCGTTGGAAACATCGAACTCCAAACACCAATCCATGCTCAAATCCATTGAGCATACTGCTCAGCAGGACGCGACAGAACTTCGTCGACAACTAGAAATCGAACAGAAACAAAGTCGCGACTCGATTCAGGCGGCTCGTCAAACAGAACAGCGACTGCGACACGAACTGGAACACATTCGACAACACACTAAATCTGCAGAGCAAGCCGAAGCATCCCTGGAACATTCCAAGGCCCAGCTCAGTGCGATTCGTAATGAACAGGTGAATCTGCTGATGGTCTTGCAGCGAGCTATTGGTCACGATACTGCCAGTGTGAGTTTATTCGATGTGCCTTCGATCAAGGATATTGCACGTTCATTTACATTTTGGCTCACACTTTATACAGGTGGCTGCAATGGATTCAAAGGAAAGGCACGACTTGGTCCGCAATGTATCCCTTAAACTGGCTTCGAGCAAAGCGGCTGTCAAGGCCTTTGCTCAAGCTATGGCATCCGCAGAAAATGACAGGTCCACACTTAAGGATGCCCATCGTTTAGCTCAAACCCGAATTAAGGAACTAAAAACCCTAAACGAACGGTTGAAACGCGAGAATGAATTGCTGGTGAAACAGAATGCCTCATTGAACGATCGCGTGGAGGACATTCAAACACAAGCATCGACTCAGCTGCAGACTCTGGAAGCAAGGCAGCAGGAATATCAAGAAACAATTGCGCTTCTGAAGAAACAAGTGCGATCGTCGGAGACGTCCGTCAGCATGGCGTTGTACCAACGGACTGCCACCGAGTCACGAATGGCACAGAAGCAGTTGGAGGAAAAGAATGCCCGCATTGATCAATTGGAGAAGAAGCTGGATCTCGTTCAACAGATGGGACGTCAAATGAAGGAGCAGTATGAGAGATCCATGAAGGAGAGAGAACGAGTTTTGGAGGACCACCTTCAGAAGGAGTCGTTGCAACAGCACCAAAATCAGGAGCAAACTGTCCGAGCTAGTATTCAGGACGAGATTCAACGAAGACAACATCACGGAAAAGAACGTAGACTACAAGAAACTAAACGTGTGCGTGCCCTTCTGGAAATGGCTCCACTTGCTACGAACTCTGACGCTATTAAGATAACTTCAATCCACCTGTCGGAAAGTCAAGTGGGAAACTCTAAGCGAAAGGACGAATTCTCCTGCAACAGCAGTGAAGACTACTACCCCGCCAATCCATCGCCCTCCACCGCCACCGCCTCCTCGTGTATCACCAGATGGGTCGACGCCATCGCCACATCACAGCACGAAAAGGCTCGATCCACCCGCCTCCAGGTTTCCCTTCACCCCGCCTTTGCCACCCCCGCCACCTCGACCTGTTGTCTCGTCAGTGCAAGGAGGTGTCCCACATTCAAGGTCTCCAGCTCCAAGTGACAATGGCCTTCCCAAACTACAAAAATTTCCCATCTCCATTTTTTCTGACGAAGTCGCCCCTCCGCCCCCTCCGCAGAGGTCATCTCCTATTCCAAGTCCATCTCCGAAGGTTACACAAAGGGCGTATAAGAGACTGAACGCCATCACTGCAGCAGGTGGACGCAATAGCATTCGGGAGAAACTCAATACCATTCGTCGTTCTCCACTCGGCAATGCTACAAATACAACCAGAGGTGTAGCCTTTTAAGTTTAGAGTATACCTTCTTGAAATCACAGTGTTGTTTTGTGGAGAAAAGAATTCTCGTAGTACAGCAGGACAATTCCATGTTCGTTCACATAAAAACCTTTGAACGGTAATGTAGAAAAGGGGTTCTGGATGTCATACGCCAAAAGCAAGCAATCTACGGTAGATGATGTGATTGGGATCGAACTCTTGACGAATCAAACATGGGATCCTAAAACCACTTCCGTGTAGTTTGCTCAGAGTCGGGTTACGCGATTCACATGTCCGGTCCAAGAACGCATGCTGGTGCCTATGCAATTCGGACAGGTCTCACGTCACGTTTCGAGAGTCGCCTCAAGCGGGAACTTTGTCCGCTGCGCTCGACAAGGGAGTCATTGTCATTCAATACTATAAATCAGATCTAGAAAAAAATTATGGTGCTCATCCTTGGGAATCCACCAGCAACTACAAAAAGGACATAGTCAATGACGACAAACAGCACACACACTGACCACCTGCGATTGAACTATTCCACGCGATCCTCATCTAACGTCGACGAGTCCACCAGCCAGAATCTTCATCCTCTAGATCGTCCTCCGCATTCGGATCCTCCTCCTCTCCAGGCTGATCCACATCCTCATTATCATCCTCCGCGACTGGGCTATCAGTAAATGGAGGATCGGCTATTGGGCTGGGGGCAACGGGTTCACCTACAGGATTGCTGGTGAGTGGGATCATGGTTATTGGACTGTCAGTGACGGGACTACCATACACCGGGCTGTCGGTGACTGGGCTGTCGGTGACAGGAGTTTCAGTAACAGGACTGTCGGTGACTGGGCTGTCGGTGACTGGACTTTCAGTAACTGGGCTGTCGGTGACTGGACTTTCAGCAACTGGGCTGTCGGTGTCGGGACTTTCAGTAACTGGGCTGTCGGTGACGGGACTTTCAGTAACTGGGCTGTCGGTGAGAGGAATACCGGTAACTGGGCTGTCGGTGACGGGACTTTCAGTAACTGGGCTGTCGGTGAGAGGAATACCGGTAACTGGGCTGTCGGTGACGGGACTTTCAGTAACTGGGCTGTCGCAAACTGGTGCGAGTGTGACGGGACTATCAGTAAGTGGGCTCAAGGTGACAGGACGGTCGGTGACTGGGCTGCCGGAACTTCCAGCAAATGGGCTTGAGGTCACTGGACTATCGGACAGTGGACTGGGAGCGACAGGGTGCGACACTGGATTGTTGGTAAGTGGACTCATGCTAACTGGACTGTCCGTAGCAGAACTGATGGTAACTGGACTCTCGCTGACTGGGCTGATGTGAAATGCTGGACTGTTCTCCTCCGTTCCTTCTTCATCGTTGCCGACAGGTGGATCCTCCTCGTGTTCCTCCTCGATTTCTATATCAAAGTCTTCTTCTTCTCCGTCACCTTCCTCCTCCACTGTAAACGAAAATTCCCGCGAAGTGCCGTGGCGAGAATTGACCCCACGAAGGTTGATGCTGATGGGCACCAAGGGCGAGCTGAGCTTATTCAATCGTCGTGCCTTCTCTTCAATGGATTCCGTTGTGCGATCATTGTCACCTCTGAGTTGTGCATCAGTGACGGAACAGGAGAGGAGAAGGAGAGCAGCTAATGCAGTTGACTTGTTCAGTGTGTAGGAGATCATATCTGGGTGATGGGTTTTGTCGTTATGGATTGAATATAATGAAATGTGATGTTGTGAGATGAATTGATGTTTTTGGGTTCACCTGGATAAGTGAGTCGTCGATGAAAGGCATAAAACGCGTTGGGCCTATTGACTAAGTGTCAATTTGAAATGACCCTTGTAAGGGGTTCGGATGGTATGATCGATACGACAATAAGGTGTATATTGGATATTGTTCAGTATCTGTAGGAGCGTGACAGCGTGACGGCGGGACACTGGGTTGTTGAAGAACATGGACAGGAGTCAACCACGATGCATTTATTTTCTTTGTGTAAAGTACTCCCAGTGAAGCACATGGCCCGACGGAGTGTGCAAGGAGGAATAACTTGAGCAACCGCATTTCCAATAAGTTCGTCATCGCACTACGAGAGAACTCGGTGTACCGTACTCGGAGTAACAGGTACCCAGAATGACTTGCTTCGTCCTTGTTCCAGTCAATCAATGTACCTGGTCCCAGTTCTGGGAGTGGATGTGATTGATCCTTGATCCATTCTGAATTCACTTTTGAAAGTCGTACATCCGTTACTGGCATTTAGTACTGTAGCAGCCCATAGTAATTAGAACTCGTACCCCGCTTGTCGTAGTTGTGTTTGCTTGTTGATCCTCATGCAAATGCTGACATGACACGTTGAGGAGTAACGAACTGGCCATCAAGGGCATGCGGTAAAATATCATGAGAATCATCATTCAGTGTAGTTGTGTAATCGATATGATGGTAAGGCAAAGCGTCTCGCTGAGTTGGCGTACCCTTATTGTCTTGTGGCATGTCATTCGTCCAGTGTTCGTCTTGAATCCAGGAGGAAATAATTATGGGAATCAACCTATTTGCCTGGAGAATATCCTCTCCGTAAGGTCGCGGATCGTGGAAAGCAAAGGTACCATTCGGCTACCCCCTTTTAAGATTAGAGCACTACTTGACCGACGTTGACATGCCTGGCACTTGCTCTCGCACATACTTTCCAGGTTGAATTTCATCCAACCATGCCGCTAAAATGTTGCGAATCGTTACGAACCCAGAAACAATGTCTGGCGTGTCTTGATCCGATGGACCAACATGAGTTAGATCTGAGTGATGCGCACCATTTTCGAAGTTGATGGTTAACAATGTATCGCTCAGGTTCTGCAAGATGCCACCCACAGACCACCCGTCATTGAGTCCGTTGGTAAAAAGAATATGACTAGCATTCGTTGATCCGACCAAATCATCGAAGTGCCATTCGTCCACCAGTTTTCTAGGTTGCGGCGTGACTTGAAAACGCGTCTGACAGTGCTGTACCAGCCAATCCATGCTCCACTCTCGTTCTGGGAACATACTTGCCTTGGAGAAACCAATCGCTTCCACCAAGAGAGTGCACGTTTGGAAATCCCACCGTTCGCCCGACAATCCCGTCCCCACCCCACTCCAGTCCCCACCCGACAGTGTCGCATTGGGACCACTTGGCAATTGCAACGACATGTTGACGCAATCCTTGTCCTTATTCCTTTTCTTGTGGGTGTTATTGTAATTTTCAAGTTGATCTGATGACATCAAGTGTTGCTTCACAAACTGTGACACAATTTGAATGGGATCCCAATGAATTGATGAAAATGTCTCGAAAGCCTGATAGAGACTTGTCTTTGTTGCATTGTTACGAATGGCATCATTCCAATTAGTGGGAGTATAGTTTGCCATATTGTCGTTTGCAAATGTATATGCCACAATCATCATGAGTTCTTCGCCCAACATTGACATGGTACGCACATACTCTGGCTGACTCTGACGACAAAATCCCAATGCCACCACCATATGCTCCACATTTTCCAGAGTATCAGGCAATTCATGCAACAATACGTACTGAACCATGGACAAGGTTTGTCGTACATGATTGGCACAATTCGGTCGAGTCCGATCGGCCACCACCGTAATGTGGTCGTAGTACGCAGCAGCACCACCCAACTCTGATACTTGTTGAGAATGAAACAACATGGGTGCGGATGCGGCATAGGCCATATCCACAATGTCTGGAAATCGCAACCGCGCCATGGCACTCAACCAACCGGGGTAGGAACCTCCGACAGTTACAATGGGACAGTACAGTGGTGACGTGCGGTTCAGTGAACAGTTCAAAGGTAGTTGATACGCTTTAATCAAACGCATGGCATGCTTCAGGGCTTCTTGGGGGAGTGAGGAGTTGTTCGAGGAGTGTTTTGTCATGCACAAGTAGAAGTGACTCTCTACTAGAGGTGATTCAGTTTAGTCTACCTGCACTGGAACTGTGACGTCCCCGCACATGTCGGATGGCAGGACAGACGACTCTATCCTGACATGTCTTACCGTCTTACCTGTTGTATGCATAGAATGTAGTGGTTGCGGTGATAAAACAAAAAAACAAAGGGGAAATTACAATATCACGCTTTTTTTTGCCACTTTGCAATATAGTACAATGACTTACTATCCACAAATTCGTATTTTACTATATACTACATTTATAATTGTATTTTACAATATCACGCATTGTGAAAAGAGACATTTACAATATCACGCATTGTTTTGCCTTTTATATCGCGCTTTTGTCGCCTGCCATGCCCGATCCACGGACGTCATGGTACACCGTCTCGTAACATTCATCAAAGATGGTTCACACTCATCGCTCCACCATGTCGTACATACGCAACGAACATCATCATCACTCACTTCTCATCTGTCGTTCGTTTACTAAGCGTCATACTTTGAGTGTGGTCATAATTCTTCTCCTGCTCTTTGTTTCAGAACAACAACTCAATCTTCATCTATATGGTCAACAAAATGGCACCAAATCTGAGATCAACAGTATTCCCATACACAATCTGCGTCACGGTACTGTACGACCTATTGAAGCAAATTTCCAATCTTACATAAACAATGATCTCATCGTGGCATGCTTCATGATGTACCGTTCTCGTTTCTTCTACTTATTGTCATTGTTACCAACTAGTGCACTAGGACAAGTTCTTCGGTTGTGCCCTCTTCTTCCACAAATGGAACATTTCACAGGAGAATCCTCGCTTTCAATGAACTTACTGCGTTTGCGAATTCGTTTTGTTTTCGGTCGTCCAGATTGCCGTTTTGGCACGTTTGGTTCCTTTGTTTCACCATCATATACAGTCGTCTCCAAGCATACAGGGAAAACGTTCTTCTTGAAAGTGTTGTGCACGAACTCAAATGTGTAGAATGGATGGACCAAACTTCTCAGAACATAACTGAATTCCTTTTCCTGCCATTTCCTGAAGACTGCACATGCATGTCGACACGGGTACAGGAAGTCTTGCCATACCCCGCAGCTGCACCACTCCAAGTATGGTTTGACAACAAGGACACGGTCTGGATCTCCATAGGATCGTGCCATCCGTTGCACATTGTCATCGCCATTTTCATCAACTATCGATATTGGTTCCACCACCTTGAAGTCACCACACCCCACCTCCAACTCATCGACCGTCATAGACGCAGCGGCATCCCACCTACGTTTTAGAATCTGGGCAACTCTAGGCACCACCTCCGATCCATCTCGTTCAGCATACTTCTTTCGGCAAGCACACACTCTCGTCGTCATTATGTCAAGAATTTTGTTCACAGCCTCCAGCCATCCAAGATTCCTTGCTTCCGATAACATACTGTTCGCCGACTCGGAAGTGTTCGAAGTTACAATCCCATACCTTGGAGGCAACTGAGCAGGTGACGGTGACGGTGAATCTGAGTACCACTGAGTACTCTGCCACAGAACACCACGCCGTTATGCCTTCCAAATATGTGGCGGCCTCTGGCTTGACCTTTCGAATCTCATCTAGCAACAGGCTGGCATTTCGTGTTGAGAATGATTTGGCTATTGAACACAAACTTCGAACACTGCTTTCCATACTTCTGCGTTACATTCGCTTCGATGTGTCTAGCACAGCTCATTTCGTACTTATTCAGGAACACCGATTTCAATGCCTCCTTCAGGCCTTTGTCTCTGTCTGAAATGAAAGAAACGGCGGCCTAACAACGCCATCCGTGTCAGTGTCGCCATAGCCCTGATCATCAATGATTGGACACGCTTTTTCAACAATTCAAGCATCTTTTTCCACGTTGCTCCATCCTCGTTTCCGGCGGAGATCATAAACCCAATGGGAAGATGTCATTGCACCCACTGAGAACTGATGCTATGTACAGAGTTCCCTTGTGTTCGCTCCTCAAATGTGTAGCATCCAACGACACTACTGGTCGAACAAACTTCAGCAACCCATTCATGATACCAGGAAATACATGAAGATCGACAAGTCTCTTCTCCTCATCCCTAGTATACCCAATCACAGAACCAGGATTCGTTTTCTTCAAGCCCTCCAAAAATGGGATGACCATTTCGAAGTTTTCACGGAAGCATTTCTCATGCTACTGGTTTGAAAGCGTAGCGCCCTGTACGCTGTCATGTACGAAACGACAACCCCCGACTTCGTCGCAGCTGTCTTCACAACGTCCGCCGGTGTTGGAGCTCCCTTCTTCGTGCGAACTATCTGATCGATAACATCATCAAGCACTGCATTTCGCCTCTTCTTCCACTTTCTCCCATCAGCTGCCTGTTTAGGTCGGCACACCTCACTGTGCATACCCGTAATCTTTCGGACGCAGAACATACCGTCGGATCGCCGCCGATATCAACACACGAAACGGACAGTCGACGTGCTCCATACATTGAAATTGTTTGAAACGGTCGCAAATGGAACGTTGCACTCTCAAACGATTACCCGATCTGACTTCATACTTTTCAATAAACGGTACCACCTCTTCCAAGGTTGAGAAGCAGTCAACGTTCGCGTCGTCAAGGATGTCATACAATACATAATCCTTTGTAGCCACTGAATTTCCCTGCTTTCTGTCGACTTCCTCTCCTGTCAGGGTGGAAGTGCCGACGCTGTGATCGTGCTTCTCCTTGCCATCGGATTGCAAACTGTACTCGTCACTGCTGTCGCAGGTGACGTAGTCATCATCATCATCATCTCCCTCAGCCCTGTCGTCGTCGTCGTCGTCGTCATCGTCGTGATTCTCATTCCTCTTCTCTATCCTCGCCTACGCTCTGTCTGCTGTTTTTGCCGATAAAACGTTACTCACCCTGGCAGGACGATCTGCCTCCTCAGCCTGCAACGTTGTCAACACCAGGACAGCAGCACTCACGTCACTGTCGGAACTGAGCCTTCGTTCCTTCTTTGGTTCTTTATGAATGACCTCCAGCCCAAAACTGTCTAAGATGCTACTTCCGCGCAACTTAGGAAAGCAATCACGCACAACCTGACTTGTTGTTCCCAAGTCAGCACCATCCCCCCCAAATACTGTCACCAGCCTACTTCGCAGTTTGGTGACGTCTTGTTGCCGAAACGTTTCTCTCGTGACATCAATGCCCTCGATGAGGTGTAATACAACACCCACTGCAAACAAGCCGCAGTCAAACCCATTTTTCTGGATGGGACAATCGCAATAATGCACCCTGCCAATCAGCGCCGCGTCACTTTCCCTTAGGTGTGCATGTTTTCTCGTGTAGAATGAAATTGTGAATGAATAAATTCACAACCTTTACAATGCAAAGGACATCGGGGTGAACCTGACGTGCGGCGTACCAGGGAATCATAAAACGTCATGTCATTTACGAACTCCGGCGTTGAGATCGAACAGTCCAGGCATAGCACAAAAATGATTTCCCAACACAATCGGGATAAGCAGCCTGTTGAGAGTACGCGGCGATCCAAAACAAGCTTTCATTTGTTGCCGAATACGAGCGACGTTCCGACTGCGAGCAAGTTTACGTCCTCTCGTCGTCTCGTCTTCCACGAGTTCTGGATTATCATTGATCAAGTCATTACATGAATTGAAGTACTCATAGGTGCCAAGGCTTCCTATGTGAGATACATTCGTGGAAATTACCTCCTGGGAGGGACAGATCGCTGCAATATACAGTCCAATAACAAAGTGCTCAGCCAAGCATTCGTTGACAGCGCAGAAGTGTCATCACTGCTGGGTGATATCCATCCAGAAAAGCGAGGATCTCCCGGGAAACGTGCCTCCTTCATGGTATGTTTGTGGTGATCACAACACAACTCCAAAGACACCCTCAAAAGAGGAAGATGACAACCGATGGTGGCTTGAGAATTCGATGTAAAAGTGGTACTTGTACGCATCCGTAGCATTACGTCTAAGTGCAACGCTTAAGTGTTACGTCTAAGTAAAATACCTAAGCCTAGTAAGTGTTATTCATTTCTTTTCATTTAAGAACGTGCGTGCGTTTTGCTATGAAAAAACAAGATTTCTGTAGGGGGTTGGTGTGTACTATATTGCCAAGTCACTATACACTAACCTACATGACTAGAGATAAATATCAAAATTTTGCTGTCTTTGGCGCGTTTGTTGGCTAATTAGTAGTACTTTCGCGCGCTGGTAGGCTAATTAGTAGTCCATGATTCAAATTCACGCGAATTTCAACGTAAAACATGTACTAACCAAAGAATTGCGCGCGGAGTTCTATGTCCAACACGTTTCACTCCGGCATTACTTCTCAAGTCAAGTTTACTTCTTCTTCGTCTATCATTCCGAACAATCTTCGCATTCACCTCTTAACCTGAGGCCACCTCACTACCAGGAGCGCATCATCATTTCCTGCCATCTAGCCGGGAATGCTTGTTGCGTCGACAGAGTACTTTCTCCTGCCATTTAGCTTGGAGCTCTAAGTATTTGGTCACCTTAGTAGAACGAGGTGTCCTTGACGTAGGGTTAGAGCCGTTTCCACTGAAACAAATTCCATCTGCCATCTAGCCGACGGAGTTCGTTTTGCTGTCAACAAGTTTACTGTACTCTCCCTGCCATTTAGCTGTGAGTGTATAGTATTGGCAAACCATTTGCCATGTCGGACTTGATACCAAACGAAGACAACGAAACGTTGAAGGCGCGATGTCGGACGTCCATTTGTCGGTCAACTATGCTCAACTTTGGAAAGGAAAATCCACGTGTGGTAGTGGTGGATCCTTCAAGAAAACGGTTAAGTAACAAGATGCCGAAAAAACGCAAGCAGAGGAATTACTTTCCTTCCAGTCCAAAGGTGTTGGCGCTTCTACTAAAGTGCTTCCCCTTGAACGGCGGTAATTTCAGTGAAGGTCGGGAATTTGCGACTGCGTTTCGCGATGCAACGAAAACAGGGACGATGAAGGGCGAGGTCGAGATATGTGGGACACCCTTGCGATGGATAGCGTATGCGCTTGCTTGTTCATTCGGTATCAACAACGATTCGGATCGTAGTACTGCCATCACGCAATTGCGGTCTCTGGATGACATGTTCATGAAGCACGGATCATCCTCCGAATTCCTTTCGGAATTCATCCTAATGGATGTCATCTGTAATCGGAGGATTACCCCGACGGCTGCCGCGGCATTGGGTATAAGTGACTCAAGTTATGGTAACTTGGGTGAAGACGACGTCATTATGGCACCTGCGTCTGAAGAAAAAGACCTGGATGATGTCAATGACTTCAAGTACAGGACTCTCCTTGCGTTCCTCCCGGGGGCGGGTGTATTTTACGCTGTAAGGGACTGGCGAAGAAAGTCAGAAGGTGTAGAAGGTTCCAGGATTGCCATGGACATGAGTTGGTTTCGTCTAAAGACTGGCATGGAGCAGTCGCCGCAGTCGGACTTGCAATATGGTTTGCCAGCATTACGAGAAAGGGGTCGCCACAGTCTACTTTTGTGTCTGCGTGGAGAGTTGCGTACCATCCCGCCACAATAAATTTTCCCCGTGAAGTGTTCACGTCAACACAATGCGCGGATCACGAAGGCCCAAGGATGCCACCAGATCTTATCTCTGGCCACGATGTGGGTGCGTGGCCAGTTCCTGACCGAGCTCAGGAATACAACCGTCGCCTTGTCAACTCTAATTCCACAAGGGTGGGTGGTCGTCATTACGCTCCTGGGTGCTTGCATCTTAACATCCCGATACTTGCTGGATTGTTGATCCTGGGAACGCCCATTCGTTGACATCATAGTCGACATTGCACCACCAGTGTCAAGCACAATTGGGAGGAAGTCTGTCATCATGGTCGAAGCGTTCTTGACGCATCACTCAAGTCGCGGTATTGTCATCTGAAGCAACAATATGACGTTGTCGGTTGCCTAGACGCAATTGTGGAACACAACTCACTTCTGCGTCGGAATGTACCTGTTGGCACGGCGAGACAGAACAAAGGAGATGTTGGGACAATGCATGCCATTGGGACACGAGTGCTCCTTGACGGATCGGGTACTGTTGGATACGCCGCTAACTATAAGGTGCCGCAAACAGTACTGAAAAGGTTTATTGCGGCGTTCGCAACTATCGGTATGTGCTGTTTTCCCGATGTGCTGTCTGTTGTTCAACACATGGAAGCCGATTCATCTCTTCCACCCATTGCTCCGATGGGTGAAAATGACTGCAATGGGATCCGGGTGGGCTACACGATTGATATGAGCGTTGACCTAGGAAATGCGTCGCATTTCGACGTAAACGACGCGTCGCAGGGCTTTAGTGTGTGGACAGAGGAAATGCCCGGTTGTGCATCAAACTGGTACTTGATCTTCCCCAATTTGCACGGAAGGAGGCCATGCGGAACGGAGTACAATGGCATTGCCGTCAAGCTTTATCATGGGACAGCCATAAGCTGGGACGGACGTGCTGTGAGACATTGCACGTCGGTGTCTCGACCGGATGGGCAAGGTACAGCACCAGTACGCTCGGGTTGTTGGAATGGCAACAATCACTTATATGGCACCTTCACGGCAGCCAAGGAAAAGTTGTGGCGGCAGGTCGACGTCGTGCTTCAGGAAGTAGTGCGGCAGCAGATGTTGTCACGAATGTGGCACAATCAAATACAGGGCGCCCGAAGAGACTATTCCACGAGGTGAAGGAGAAGGACGACGAAATGAAGAAGATCACCTCTGGATCACATGACCGTGATGACAGCAATGACGAGGCAGAAACATACATTCGTCGTTGTATTCAGCATGGTTGTCGTTACAACGATGACGACGACGTTGTAATCGCTACTGCAAGAGGGATGCGGGAGGAGGAAGGGATGGCACGTCAATTCCAGTCTGACTTGGAAATGACAAGTGACGAAGACTGTCCTAGAGTGCAGGCACGGAGGAGGCAGGCAATGCGTAATCGTTTGTTGGGTCTGGATTTGTACAGACCTGACGATAAAGAATGCTGTTCAAAAGATACTGATGACAACGATGAAGACAATTGATGTTGATGTTAATGATAACTAACTTGCACATCAAGTGCGAAGTATAATGGTAGCAAAGTGAGTTAACAGCAAAAGCAGTGAACACACTGGTAAGATAATGGCATGTTGCCCTTCATGGGCTTCGCTACGTCAGTAGGTTGTTTGTGGTACAGTACCGTGACGCAGATTGTGTATGGGACTACTGTTGATCTCAGATTTGGTGCCATTTCGTTGACCATATAGATGAAGATTGAGTTGTAGTTCTGAAACAAAAGAGCAGAGAGAAGAATTATGACCACACTCAAAGTATGATGCTTAGTAAACGAACGACAGATGAGAAGTGAGTGATGATGACGTTCGTTGCGTATGTACGACATGGTGGAGCGATGAGTGTGAACCATCTTTGATGAATGTTACGAGATGGTGTACCATGACGTCCGTGGAGGTCGGGCATGGCAGTCGACAAAAGCGCGATATAGTAAAAAGGGGCAAAACAATGCGTGATATTGTAAATGTCTCTTTTCAAAATGCGTGATATTGTAAAATACAATTGTAAATGTAGTATATAGTAAAATACGAATTTGTGGATAGTAAGTCATTGTACTATATTGAAAAGTGGCAAAAAAATGCGTGATATTGTAATTTCCCCAAAAACAAATGAAGTATACTGCCGTACTCTTTGCTGTACTGTGCCATGATACGTTTGATACCACGTACGTCACTCGATCAGACTGACAGGTATAGCTTAACTCCATTGTAAGTCACACAATCTTTGTGTCTATCTCTTTGCATCTGTATTCTTGTAAGTGTCGTTACCGTAGTGGAATTAACTTGGTTTATCAGACCCAATACAGCTCCTTCACCCTTGAAACGGGTAGGATTAGAAGATGTAAGAGACGACTACGATACGTGCTTCGGCACTGACACTCCTGGCTTCGGTCATGCGACTTCATGCGTGCTTCGAGCACTGCAAATCCTGGCTTCGGTCATGTGATTAAGACCATTCCGTATGGTGGTACGACGTAAAGATAGCGATACGATCTAACGCAGCCTTGCTGTTCCCAAACAACAGTGCCATCATGGCCGACGAAGAACGTACTGTACTCAATGCCCTACGCGCGAAGTAATCAGTTTTATTTTGTAGACTAATTTGTAGCTAGTTTTAAAGGGTTAATAGTTGCACCTTATTAAAAGTTATGAGACTAGTTTTAAAACAAGAGAGCAGTCCCATCTTTGGTGGGATTGGAGTGTTCTCTTTCATTCATCTAGGAGACTCAGTGAGCCTCCAAGAGATGTCAAACAGTTCTCATTCTACTGTTGTACGGTTGTACTGTTGTACAGGATCAGTGTTCTATTGTTGCACTGTACTATGGTATTACTAGCCTACCAGTATATCCAAGTACTATACATGGCCATTGTATTGTAGTACTGGATACTAGTAATTAAGTATACTGTATCGCTCTACGCTAAGGGCATGTGCGGTGTACTGCACTCGCTTCCCTAATTGGGCGGTACGCGTTCTTTATATGGCGTCAGTTGACGTATGTTGACACGTTCATTGACAATGCCACGTTGAATGCGTACTGCGTACTGTACCATTAGCATAGGTTTCAGTAATCCGATAAGGTCCCGTACGTGGGGCGGACAATATGGAGATCAGTCCTGGTTTTTCCAATAGGACTTTTTCGCCAACACGGTACTCATGTTCAATCTTCAGCTTCCTTAGGAGGTAAGTGTCCATACTTCTTCCTTTGTTTCTTAAATAATTGACACGTACCACATGTCTTACAAAATGTCTCAACGTGACTACGTAATTTTGGCCACGTACATGTTTGACGTATCGTTGCTTCAGTACATGATTCGCCTGGGTGTGCTAGATACTCATGATACCAAGCAACTACACGTTGTTGAAGTTGAATAGGAATATATATTTTTCCTTGGTACGTAATGACCTCAACTCCTTCAATCGTTTTGGTATTGAAGTTCTGACTTTTTGATTTCGTACTTCTTCGTTTAAGTTCATTATCTAACCGTTGGTATTTAGCGATTAGCATAGGACTTAACGGAAAGTCAGTTTCCTTAACGTCTGTCTTCGTCATGAAGATGTAAGCCATCGTATCATTCGTAGGCTCTGTTGGTAACTTCTCGTTGAAGTTCGCATCTCATTGTGACAAGGCGTCAGCAATGACATTCTTTTCTCCTTTTATATGTAGAAAGGTAGGTCCAAACTCTTCTATTAGGAGTCTCCATCGTATAATACGATCAGTGGACATTTTCTGATATAGGAGATTCTTGTGATCTGTATGTACTATCAGTTTTTGACCCAATAGTATATTTTTGAATTCCTTAAGTGTTTCCACTATGGATAACAGTTCTTGCTTGCCAGTCGTGTAATGTTTTTGAGCGCTGTTAAGTTTCCTACTGTAGAAAGCTATCGGACGGTCATTTTGCATTATGACTGCTCCCAAGTTGATATTCACTGGAGTCCATATAAATATGAAAGTCTTTTGAGAAATCTGGATAAGCCAGTAATGTCTCTCGACTAATTATAGCCTTAATGTCTTCAAAGGCTTTCTGTTCTTTCTCATGCCAAATAAATTTAGCTTTGGCAGAACACATCGCCGTAAGCGGTGCTAGTATGTGACTTCTACGTCGCCACATGTCACGGTAGTAATTGATCATACCTAAGAAACGTCTTAACTGCCATTTGGTAGTTGCTGGTGGTGTCAGCCGCATAATCGCTTCCACTTTCTTAGGTTGAGGTTGGATACCGCGACGAGTAATCCAATAGCCTAAGTAATCAATCTCGGTCACAGCAAACGAGGATTTACGTAGGTTAACGGCAAAGCCAACATCTGTTAGGCGTTGCAATACGAGTTCAACATGCTGAAGATGGTCCTCGTAGGAACCTGCAGTTGTAATCAGTATGTCATCTAAGTACGCACCTACATTAGGCAAGTCGCCCATAATGTTGTTAATTATGGCCTGAAAAATATCAGGACTGCCATTTAAGCCCATAGGTAGGCAACAGTAGCGATATTTACCCCATGGTACAATCATCGTACAGAGATAGCTGGATTCTGTATCCAGTACAATATGGTAGTACCCCATACTTAAGTCCAGAGCCGTTGCCCAATTAAACCCTTCAAGTTTCTGAAGAAGGTCCGCAATCTTGGGTAACGGGTATGGTTTACGTCTGATGTACCGATTAAGTACACAAAAGTCCGTTAAGACTCTAACGTCACCAGTCTTCTTAGGCTGTATGAACGTTGGTGCGGCCCACTCGGAGTCATTACACTTCGTTAGTACTCCTATGTCGCAGAGGCGTTTAATTTCTTTCTTCGTTGTTTCCTCGTAACACTTCGGTATGGGAAACGGACGAGCGTGATATGGCTTCTCTCATCTTTACTTAAGGGCCGTAGTTCTAGATGCACGGGAGGTACGTTAGGTACGCCCAGTCCCCCATGAAACAACTTCGGATACTTCCGTAACGAATGTATGAGTTGTTCTTTTTGATTGGTACTTAGATGCGTTTCCATGTGTGCGTAGTCGTTAATATCTAACGCACTATAGTCTGCATCCAGTATACGTTTCTGCCTTGCTTCTGCTTCCTTGAGTACCGTAGGTTCAATACTGTGGTAGTAGATAGCTGTAGCATTCTGTAGATCAGATGTTACATGTTTTTCTTTAATGGGAATTTCTACACCTTCCCATACTATCCGTTGCGTATTGAAATAAATTTCAATACCTATTTCTGATAGTAAATCTGCACCGATGATCATGTCATACTGTGCATTCTTACATAATGTATGTGTGTCCTCGTGACACACCCATTGTACTATCTTTGACGTACTAAACTTGGGTAGTTTGAATTAAATTTCCCGTTGTAGTTTGGTTACGAATTGTCCACCCGTAGTACGCCATCGTGTATGTGATGTTTTAAATACCGGTCCAGTTAAGCCCCGTATCGCATCCTTAAGTATAATTGTCGCAGATGCTCCAGTGTCTAGCAAAATGCAAACGATGCCGGGTTTGCCTGTTCCCATCACTTCGCCCACGACTTCGGTGGTTTTGTGTTTTTGTTTTGTCTCTTACTGCCATGGCCATCTTTGGATGGCAATAGCTCAGTAGAAAATAAACCAAAGTAGATAGAACTTGCATCACTATCGTCCTTAGTGTCTACTGTACTAATGGTTGTCTTGGGACTGAACATTTCCACAATTTCTGCATCCGAATTCTCGGGTGTAAAGTCACAGACCTTACGCTTGCCAGACTTTGGGTTGCGTGGAAGACGCTCAAGGATAGCGTTAAACTGCTCCTGTGTCATCAAGACATTTTGGTCGGTAGAACTGACATTGTTCTTACCAGGTTTCTGCTTCCCCTTGTTCTCAGGGTTAAACCAACAGTCTTTTGTAGTATGATTTGTACGACCGCAATGCGCGCACTTCTTATACTTAGACGACTGTGTTTTGGCCATTGCCATTTTGTCAGCGGACTTATTCCAATTGCCCTTTTTCGTGCTTTCAGGGTTGTCGGTCTTTTCCACTCTACGACGTTTGGCTTCGAGTGCCTGTCTGAGTTCAAGTTTCTCAAAATAATCAACAGTGCCTTGAAAATCAAACTTATAAAGTTCAATGTTCTCACCAAGAATGACCGCTTGCCATTCTTCAGGCTTCGCCTGGTTGAGAATTTGAATCAAATCATCATCAGACAATTTAGACGGTTCAGCCTTACCTTCTTCCGTGGAAAATACGGTAAGTAATTATTTAGGTCGCGTAAACAGCGTAGC
>JAKSYS010000459.1:0-51076 GCA_022925895.1 Fragilaria crotonensis
TGAACACTTCACGCGGAAAATTTATTGCGGCAGGATGGTGCAACTCTCACGCAGACACAAAGTAGATGGTGGCGACCCCGCACTTGTAACGCTGGCAAATCTTTTAACGTACCCATCCTCCCCAAATTGCAAGTCCAACTGTGGAGAGTGCTCCATGCCCGTCTTTAGACGAAACCAACTTATGTCCATGGCTATCCTGGAGCCATCAACACCTTCTGACTTTCTGCGCCAGTCCCTTACGGCGTAAAATACACCCGCCCCTGGGAGGAATGCAAGGAGAGTCCTGTTCAGTGAAATCTCCCGCAAGTGCGGCGAATCCGCCATTGCCGGATTGACCCTTAACAATATAACAATCGACAAGCGGCATGCAACTTGATCAATTATAAAAAGAGTGAGCAGATCTAGAATCTAGTTCCAAAACCGGTCCCACCATATGGACCAACAGGTTATCCGTGCGTGCGCGTCAGCAGTCCTCCACGTCATCGTGGGACACGCGCCTTGTATGCTTGTCCGAATATCCCGCACTCATGACAGGATTCATTCAGTCCCCTCGCACTAGGCGTCACAGACAACTAGTTCGACTCTTAAATCCGCCATGCAGAGGCCGGCCATCATCAGCTATTCTTGGTGGTTCCACGTGTCATCACATGTACGTCCACCCATCAGTTCAATCTGTGGTTCTGCACCATTGCATACATCCACATGACGGTGGTTCCGCGCCTTGCGTACATCCACCTAGGGGATAAGTGGTTCCATAATCATTATGTACTTCCACTTGCATCATGTCCGTTTTGGACACTTCACCATGTCTGTGTTATGTCCCTTTTGGACACTTCACCATGGCACACATGAGAGCACAACTCTCTTAGTCGCGGTCCCCGGAAGACACTTAGTCAGTTCATCTGCTCTAAGTTGTTGCCTCAGTCTTCCTCAGCAATCCACACAAAACCAACCGCTGACGTACTTCGCATTTGTCGATAATGTATGTCACCGCCTTCAGTCGTTTACTTCACAACCAGGGTCACTGCAACCTTTGCAGCCACAAATTCAAATCTAATTCGTAAATCAGATCTTCGTTTGATTCAACCATGTATCACACCAACCTGCTTGGTTTGTGTTGACATGGCAAATCATCAAAATCAAGCACTCCTGACATCAGGTAGTTACGTCTGGTTACACAGCAGCATTGCTGATAACAGAGCAATACTCCATCCAGTCATATAACCAGAAGCATGTCAAGCTTAGCTCCGCCTCGTCGAAGGCCACGCTCAACTGATTGTACCATTTCAGGTATTCAAAGACATGGAAAGCACGGTCATGATGTCCCCTCCTCAGTGCAGCGAGGAAACGCAACAACATTGCAACGTCCACAGAGATACCGATCCAACCAAATTCACAAGTCCAATGCAATACGCTGATTCAATCCTGGAACAGATCACACACTTGGCAATCCAACTCTGGGTGGTATCAATCTCATTACATAACCATCTCTCATTATGATCAACACTCTTGCGCTCAGATGTTCACCAATCTCCTCAAGTTCACGTTCAATTTCAGTTGCACCAAGGCCAAACATCACTACCATCTTTACTTAGTTCGTTTGCCTGTTCCATTGATCGATTTCTTGACTTTGGTTTTCACATAAGAATCAAGTTTGCTTTACACATCCGTTCCTCAAGGTAGGCTTTGCGGGAAGATAGTCCATCACAACTTGTGACTCACTATGTGGGATGCAATGAGCACCATTCACACAGCGTAGGAAATACTTTCAGCACGTCCCCATTCAGCTTAACCCTTGGTCTCATCCACAAGTCAGGATCTTCATTACATATAAAGACTTCCCCACATACTGTGGCTGCGGTCCCAACTTCGGACAACATTCGACTTCAAACCAAATGGAACACGAACAAGCAGTAGCACCCAACAACTAACTTTGCCGCACCCAGCTCATGCCTTGCAGCTGCGTATATCTCCTCCAGCATTGGAGCATCCAGTCATGTCCCTTGCACATCAGCAGACAGGACATTCAAACTTATCTTCAACATTGAAGACTTCATTCAGTGTCGCCAACGTGGATGCAATCCTTTTACAGCCACGCGACACAATCGATCTGGTGCCCTTTGGCAACCAGACTTGCCGTTCTTGTCAAGATCATCTCGACATCAAAGATCATATGACAGCCAACATACTTGTGGAACTTCAGCATGACACCATTGTCAATTAATTCGAACGCTGATCGGATGCACTTCATCTCCAGCTCGATTGCCTGTCCTCAAGATTGGTCCCCATTCATTGAACTTAAGGAGCATGTGTCAAAGACCTTCTAGCACAATTCCAAACATGCAGCTCCATGCCCAATGTCTGGCCTTGACCATTAACAGAATCTGATCCTCCATGCGCAAGACCTTGTAACCACCAAGGAATTATAGACTCATTTCCACAACCCTGTTGTAACATCGAACTCCGCAACTTAGACCAGACCTAACTCTTCAATTCCATCAATTTATGGGACGACCGCAATCGTTGGCTCATCACAGCATTTGACTATCAGTTCCCAACCTTGCATTGTATTGATAGGCGGCCTGGTCTCCCCTGACATAAGTATGCCCATCACTCTTTGACGGCTTATGCTCAGTCTGCCATTGGTCAACCATCACCCACAACAACACAGAGCAGCCTCATTCCTCCGTTAGACGTATAAATAGAAACCGCACCTGTCAATCCACCTGGGACACATAGTCACTCAGATAGCATACTAAGACATAGCACAATGATTACTTGTCAATTGCTTGACCAACATAGCCACGCTTCACCCTATGGCATGCTTTCATAGCCTCTCAGCCTTGTGCAACAGCGCCTGTTGAATTCATTGTGATTGTTGGACTCTAGGGTGGCCATCAGTCTCCTCCTTGGTCATCCATGTCCCCAGCCTCCAAACAACTTCCGTCTTCACCATTGAAGAACTCAATAGGATCCTCCAGCATGGAGTCCTTTCAATACGGGTCCATGTCCTCAACTTTGAGGCATTCCCACCTTTTGGAGCAAATATCTTTGTCCTCCAATCTATTGAGCAAAAGCTTGGCAATTGGGTTGGCAAGATCATCTTCACACCCATTCCAAAAAAACTTTCAAACAACATCTTCACCAGTTATAGTCACCGGGGTACAGAAGGAATGCCAAAACTTCAGCAACTCCATCCAATCCACTGACCAAACAGCAATTGAATCAGACATCCTGGATTAAATCCCACTTGGGCCCAGCTCGTCCCCATCAATGACTTCATTGGAGTTGTTGCGTTCCCGATACCATCAGGTTTCTTGGCGCCATCACTTTGTTTTCTGCCCCTGCACCAAATTGTTTCAGTGCCATGGAGCATCAGTTCTCAAGATTCCAGCTTAAAGACTTTGCATGGTTTGGTTGAAGACTGTTGGGCACCATCAGCTGTTCAGGAGAACTGCCAACTGACTTTCAAGCTGCCCATGACCCATCTTCCAGCGCATTGTCAGCTGCAACTGCCCAAGGGATACCCGTTCATTAGGTAATGACATCAATGCAAACACAGGTTGAGATGGGCGCATCCTTGACCGCTCATAGGCGCCTGCGTAGCCAATGCCATGTCCCCAGACAGGTAACACATTCAGAATCAATCGGAGTTCCAACAGCCATGGAAACCAGTAAACAACCTGACCACATTTCTGATGCACTTCCTTTTGCCCAATACGTCAGTCTGAGTTGCCACTTGCAACAATTTCTCAACAGCAGGCCAACTCCCCACTGTCCTGACGGAACACCTGGTGTTAGTATAGATTGCTCCTTGCTCACCGATAGAACAAATAACTTTTGGCTCTTAACATCCGGCAACAAGTAGACAACTTTGCCTCTATGCCCAGACAAGCCATCTCCAGCGACATCATTAACTGCAAAAATGCGCCCACCCCTAGAGAGCCATCCTCCTGACCGGTGTAATCACACATCAAACACAGCAATTCAACCGCAGAAACCAACCTTGGTGCATTCCGCATATGATCAGTTGCCAACAACATTTCAGCAACACACATGCTGGAAATACAAATCTCCTCCTTTTTTGGCAAATCGATCAAAGTAGGAATCACAGAACATCTGTGAGATCAATGCAACAAGAGCTAACAACTCACGCATAGTGACAAAGTGCCATTCAAGGATATGGAATACGCAACATTGCGGTTGGATAAGATAATGCAAGAACTTGGCATCAAACTGGTCAGGTACATCCATGACTAGTGACATCATTTGCACAATTGAGTTGGGGGTCAGCAGAGTCACATAACTCAGTCCCCATAGTACAGAGCCTCATGACATTGAGGATGTACTGTTTGTCCATTCTCAGGGTAAGTCCACATATTCGCAGCCGGGGCGATGGAATTCTCCTGTATGGGATAATGTTCACCATGAAAGGTGCACAGTGTTCTGACATCCTTTGTCAGAGACAAACAGAGCATTGCTTCTTGCAACACGTTTGCCTGTGTGAGTCAAGTTCACTCAAAAAAGACAGTGATCAGTAGAACATGGCCCTGCCTGCAGATCATACAGTTCATACTCTGCCAATCAGTGGCAAACCTTCTTCCAGCATTGGAAGTCACAGTTTTGGCGCTTAGTCCTCCTCAAAAGGTTCATCCTCCTGAGAATCTGCAGTTGCAGCAGCATTGTTACTTGCATTGGACTTGCCTTTCACATCCTTCTTTTTTCATCACAGGCCTGTTTGGCATGGGCCTTGCATAAGGCTTCAAAGTGTTGTATGCCTTGGTGGAGAATTTCCAGAGTTGCTCACAATCTCCCTTCTGGCTGCCTTCACCCTCACTTCAGTCTCCTATTCACATGCTTGGACTACCATTCTTGTACGTGTCTGCCAGCCTTGGCAATCTCATGAGCAACAGCTAGAGCCTTGATTGCACACAGTAGCTCATTGAAGCCTGCAAGGGAACCAGTCACTTCTTCAACTATGCCATTTCTGGCTCCTCCAGGAAATGCAACACATTATGCTCCTGTTGGTACCATCCTGAATTCATTCTTGACTGACCAAAAGTGTATCATCCTTACCCCTGAACAAGACCTCAGTAACAATCATTGCATACTGGGCAGCAGCAGTCATTGCATACTTCTAAGTCCCTCTGGTAGCAGTTGCAAAGTAAGCCGCCCCCCAAGCCAAAGGCACTGGAGACCTGCACATCCATTGTACATTCCATTGGGGACTAAGCAAATGGCCAACCAGGTTCCTCCACAACAGAAATGAGCATCTGTCTAGCACATGCCTGTCAGACATGCAAGAACATCTTGGTAGTCCAACATGGGCGCAACAGCAAGGCCATCATCAACCAAACCAGTTGCCATGTCATTACAGATACTTCACTGTTGCCATGGGTGAACATGTTCCTTTGGAGTCCCTGCAACAACACACATTTGTTAATCAGGACAAGGGGTACACGGTTCCATCCACTTCAGCCAGCTCAGCATTGAGTGTAGCATTGGTGGTTCCTTTGTTCCATCCCATCTTCTTGGCCAAGCAAGTCATGAGAACATCTCAGAATGCTGCACCAATCAGCACATGGGGACAAACAACCGGGGACAGGATGATTGTTGACATCAACATCAGCCACCTTGGGCCTCCACCCGGTAGAAACCATGGTCCTATAGTCAAAATCGAGGAGAGACAGGCTAGTTAGTAGGTTGTATATGGTATAAGTACCCAGCACCTCAAACAGTCCACACATTAGAACATTGAAGCCCAAGCAAGGAGTAAAACAAACAGGGAATGACCGGGGATACACCATGCTGGTGAGAGGAGGAATTGTTGATAGTTACCAGGTGTGCGGGAAAAAATGCGGCATCCCGTGCAAAATTGTGAACTCCATGCCCAAAAAATGCACTCTTGGCAAGGTACGTGGAACTCGGTATGTTCCTTACGCGGAAACGCACTACCATTCATCAGTCTTGCCGTGAAACTCGGTATGTTTTGTACGCACAATCGCGTTACCAATCGTTCGTTCCACCATTCCAAAATTTTATCCGTGAATGCCGAGGCCAAACCGCCTAAGTAATACTTCAACCTCAACGTGCTCCTCGCTGGCACACGATCGTCATTCAATTTTCGACTTAGATGACACACAGACCAATCGTGGTTCGAGTACGTCAGCGCGAAGAATCTCGTTTTCACACGACCGCTTACTTAAGGAATCTTCAGACCAATCGTGCGTATGGTCACACGTCGGTCGTACATCATCCGCACATTTTGGTCACACTTAGGCGACTTCCGGATCAATTTTGAAATTGACCTGTCTGTGTGAGTGCGAACGTGTACATGTTGAAGTAACACGAACGTCCGGTACATACGTGGCGGATTCTGTGACATTTGTCACTCGTGTACCGCGCTAAGTAAAAAAACAAACGAGCTCTCACAACGACCATCGTTGTGCTCGTACAGTTCTCACGTTCACACGTGCACCCTTTGCACACACGTCAGTGGGCATTGTCCATACGTGTACGGCCATCGTACATATATCCAAATGAGCCAAAGAGCATAGTAAAATAGCACACTTTGCTAATGTGTCCGGTATACACTAGTCCCATAGGGACAATACCAAACCTGACCACCTAAGTAGGCTCAATAAAGCAATTGTACTTAGGGCATCGCGTACCCATGACGCGCCACATCATGCATGACTAATTTTAGAAACTTTTCCACGGAATTTTGCCTTGATGAAGTTGGTCCTTGTGCTTTCCTGTCAACATTGACAAGCACATCCCCACCATGGGGATTCTGGCCTCCTGCGCTTCTGGTTTGAACCATAGCGCCTATGGTGTCGTCACCATCATCGTCAATTGCCGCCGCGCGCCAAGTTGTGTGACCAACACAACAATGATGGTCGCATTTGCACAGAATCAGCAATCATGCTCGGATTGATCAAGTCCTCGCATCACTCACCAATGCAGCTCATCTGCAAAGCATGTGGGTCTGATAAACTCAGTGAAATCTCCCGCAAGTGCGGCGAATCCGCCATTGCCGGAGATTGACCTTAACAATATAACAATCGACAAGAAGCGGCATGCAACTTGATCAATTATAAAAGAGTGAGCAGATCTAGAATCTAGTTCCAAAACCGGTCCCACCATATGGACCAACAGGTTATCCGTGCGTGCGCGTCAGCAGTCCTCCACGTCATCGTGGGACACGCGCCTTGTATGCTTGTCCGAATATCCCGCACTCATGACAGGATTCATTCACTGTACTTGAAGTCATTGATGTCATCCAGGTCTTCTTCTTCAGACGCAGGTGCCGAAGCGACGTCGTGTCACCCAAGGTACCAGAAGCCACTTACCCAACGCCGCGGCAGCTGTCAGGTAATCTTCCGATTGCAGATGACATCCATGAGATGAATTCCGAAGGAATTCCGATGATGATCCGTGCTTCATGAAAATGTCATCAACAGACCGCAATTGCGTGATGGCATACTCGATCGGAATCATTGTTGAGACCGAACGAGCAAGCAAGCGCATACGCAATCCATCGCAAGGGTGTCCGCATACCTCGACCTCTCCTTCATTGTCCCTGTCTTCACCGCATCGCGAAACGCAGTCGCAAATCACCTTCACTGAAATTACCGCCGTTCATGGGGCGCTTTAGTAGAAGCGCCAACACCTTTGGACTGGAAGGAAGTAATTCCTCTGCTTGCGTTTCTTCGGCATCTTGTTACTTAACCGTTTTCTCGAACGATCACCACTACTACGTGGATTTTCCTTTCCAAAGTTGAGCACAGTTGACCGACAAATGGACGTCCGACATCGCGCCTTCAACGTATCGTTGTCTTCATTCGGTATCAAGTCCGACATGGCTGGTGGTTTGCCAATACTGTACACTTCGGCTGGATGGCAGGGAGAGTACTGTATAGTTGTTGACAGTGAAACAAACTCTGTCGGCTAGATGGCAGACGGAATTTGTTTCGGTGACAACGGCTGTAACCTACATCAAGAACACCTCGTTCTACTCAACGCAACAACCATTCCGGCCAGATGGCAGAAATGATGATGCGCTCTTAGTAGTGACGACGTGACGGACGTTACAGCAGATGTGCTGAATCGAAGATTGTCGGAATGAGTTTACAACAAGAAGACAGGAAGAAGTAATCTAAAGTGGGAAGTAGCGCGCAGTGAAATGTGTTATTGTGAAAGTCCGCGCAAAATTCTTCGCCCAGTACATCTTCTACGTTGAATTTCGCTTGGTTTGAATCATAAACTACTACTTAGAGTACTGCGAAGGATAACAAAATTTTGATGTTTCTCTAGTCATGAAAATTAGTGTGTACTGGAATGATAATATATGACACACCAATCCTCCAACAACTGCAGTAATTTTGTTCTCTGGATAGCAAAACGCAGGCACGTTTTGCAATGAAAGAAAATGCCAAACACTTAAGCGTTTAACTTACATAATACGGATGAGTAGGAGTACCACTTTTACTACCGTAGATCGAATTCTGGAGCCGTCGTTGGTCGTCTTCGTTTCTTGACGTTGTCTTGGGAGTTGTGTTGCGATCACCACAAATAAACCATGAAGGAGGCACACTTTCGGGAGATCCTCGCTTTCTGGATGGATCTCACCCAGTAGTGAGACACTTCTGCGCTGTCAACAAATGCTTGGTTAAGCACGTTGCTGTTGGACTGTATATTGCAGCGATCTGTCCTCCCAGGAGGTAATTTTACGAATGCATCTCACATTGGAAGCCTTGGCACCTATGAGTACTTCAATCATGTAATGACTTGATCAATGATAATCAGAACTCGTGGAAGACGAGACGACGAAAGGACGTAAACTTGCCGTAGTGAACGTCGCTCGTATTCGGCAACAAATGAAAGCTTGTTTTGGATGGGCGCGTACTCTCAACAGGCTGCTTATCCCGATTGTGTTGAAATCATTTTTGTGCTATGCCTGGACTGTTCGATCTCGACGCCGGAGTTCGAAATGACATGACGTTTATGATTCCCTGGTACGCCGCACACGTCAGGTTCACCCGATGTCCTACGCATTGTAAAGGTTGTGAATTTATTCATTCACAATTTCATTCTACGAGAAGAAACATGCACACCTAAGGGAAAGTGACGCGGCGCTGATTGGCAGGGTGCATTATTGCGATGTCCATCCAGAAAATGGGTTTGACTGCGGCTTGTTTGCAGTGGGTGTTGTATTACACCTCATCGAGGGCATTGATGTCACGAGAGCGTTTCGGCAACAAGACGTCGCAAACTGCATAGGCTGGTGACAGTATTTGGGGGATGGTGCTGACTTGGGAACAACAAGTCAGGTTGTGCGCTGATTGCTTTCCGCGGTTGCCTGAGTAGCATCTTAGAGAGTTCCGGATGGAGGTAGTTCATAAAGAACCGAAGAAGGAACGAAGGCACAGTTCCGACAGTGATGTGAGCGCTGCTGTCTTGGTGTTGACGACGCTGCAGGCTGAGGCGAATCGTCCTGCCAGGGTGGGCAAGCTCTTGTTGGCAAAAACAACAGACAGAGCGCAGGCGAGGATAGAGAAGAGGACTGAGAATCACAACAACGACGACGATGACGACGACGACGACGACAGGTTGAGTTAGTAGACGATGATGATGACGAGTATGCTCGACAGCATGACAGTCCAGTGTGCATCCGATGGCAGGAGAAGCACGACCACAGCGTCGGCACTTCCACGCTCACAGCAGAGGAACAAGTCGAAGGAAAGCAGGAAGTTTGGTAGCTACAAAGTCACAGGATTATGTATTGTATGATATCCTTGGTGATGCGAACATTGACTGCTTCTCAACCTTGGAGGAGGTAGAACCGTTCATCGAAAAGTATGAGGTCAGATCGAAATCGTTTAAGAGTGCAACGTTCCATTAGCGACCGTTTCAAACAATATCAATGTATGGAGCACGTCGACTGTCCGTTTCGTGTATTGATATCCAGGCGGCGATCCGACCTGATGTTCTGCGTCGAAGATTACAGGTGCACAGTGAGGTGTGCCGACCTAAACAGGCAGCTGATGGGAGAAGTGGAAGAAGGCGAAACGCAGAGCGATGATGTTATCGATCGATTGTTCGCACAAAGAGGGCTCAACACCGGCAGATGTCGTGAAGACAGCTGCAACGAAGTCGGAGTTGTCATTTCATACATGACGGCGTACAGGGCGCTGCGCTTTCAAACTAGTAGCGTTAGAAATGCTTGTCGTGAAAAACTTCCAAATGATCATTCCATTTTTGGAGGCTTGAATTAAAGTAATCAGGTTCTGTGATTGAGGTATACTAGGGATGAGAAAAGACTACATCTAAGGGTGCCAAAACTAAGTACCATAGTTGATACAAGAATTTTTCTCATATGTATTGGAAAAATTTCAGGATTCCCAAATGTAGTTCAGGATTCCTGAAGTTTTGTTCAGGTTTACTTATTTAGTTCAGGATTTGGAAGTTTGCAGTTTCATTTTTATGAAGAAAATTTTGCACTCCTGAACTACTGCAGTATTATTCCTGAGCTTTTTTCTTCATAATTTCGACATCAATAAAAATGCTGGTACTGTATGCGCTGTTTACGATGTACTGGAGCATGGTGTATTGTAGATTGTGTATTGTGTACGGAGTGTTGCTTCTGTGCGCCATACAGTATACGAGTACAGTAATACAGCTTTTTACAGTTTCTGGCATACGGTATTCGGTGCAATATTCGGTCTTCTATTGTTTACAAGCATGGTGCACATTTCATGGTCTACTGTAGACGGTCTACGTTCTACCACGAAGTATGGTAGTATGGTTTGTCGCGTCTATCGCTCACTGGGTTATATGGTACAAGTAGTAGTACTATGTATGATATACAAGTACTCCGAACTCCGGAGTATGAAGGATGGTGGTGTATTGTTTGTATTTTGTATGCTTGTTGTGCATGGCACCAGGCGTTGCGGTGTATCGTATGGTGTGCTGCATGGTTTTGTGTATCAGCATTTAGTGGCGTAGTGGCGTACTACAAGCCCTGGTATGGTTCATTCATAGTACCGTACGTTGTTGTGCGTTGTGTGTTGTTTGTGGTACGGAGTCTTACTGGAATACAGTCTACTAGTCCTACTATCTTTTCTGGTGCAATACGGTCAGTTTTATGGTGGTACTCCGAGTACTGTACGTCGTATTGTGAACTACAGTTCTTGTGTAGTGTACTGTCGATGGTGCAGTATGCGTATGGTATGGTGGCATACGGTATGATATGGCGCGGTTTATGGTGTCGTGTACGGAGTGTTGTACTGGTACGGTGCTTCATGTACATGGTAAGGTGGTGTATTGCGTACTGCATAGCTACTCGTATGACAAATGATGCCAAGTGTCTGCGCGTTTTACACCGTTCTTGCGCATGCGAGAGCGATCCGAAGAACGGCATTCCGTACCAGGTACATGTACATTGTACTATGCATAGTACTACAAGTATGCATACTTCTGGTTTGTTCGTAGAGAGAACATGATACTACGCTGTAGATCTTACGTAAAAAAGGTATTGTAGGTGGAATATGTCATATACACAGATTTATTCTTTCATCACCAATACCAGTGCATGCTGTACGTTTCTACTGGCTTCGAAAATGCAAACGTATGCAGCCATGGTATTGCGCTTCGTAGAACCCTACCTGCGAATTTTTGTACGAAGTATCACATCAATTCGTTCGTTGTTTTGTGAACTCCACCACTTGCTGTCACCCCCAATTGAATACTCCATTCTTTGGCACCTTCGCCCCTTCTTCCTCTTCCCACCAAGCACACTTTGCTCTCCTCGTTGGTGAGTTGTTCCTGCTGATTGTTTGAGTGTTGATTGATTTGTTCAATCAATCAACACTCATGATGAGTTTTTGAGGTGCTCCTGTTGTGTGGGTACTGCCTCCTACGTACAGTACTCATTTCGGTATCACCGATCACCGACCGCAGTACTGTAGTACTTGGAGTATCTTTGAGGCTACGGTGAACCAGCAGTACTACTACTCATGTACTCCAGTACTCCAGTACACTCCTCCACTGTGATACTGCTGCATTGTACAGTACTGTGTTACCTACAGTACTCATGACAATGGACTGCAGTATTCGGAGTAGCCTGAGGCTACGGTAGACCAGTAGTACTTCTACTGATCTCCCCTCTACTCCACTATGACACTGCTGAATTGTACAGTACTGTGGTGATGGCATTGTACACCAGTACTAGTGCAGCTGCTGATGTTCCCGTCCAGTTGAAGACAAAGATACGTCATTGTTCTTGTCCTGTCGTGGCACCTTCATCCCGATGTACTTCTACAGTAGGCTGGCAGCAGTATGCTGCTGCTTCATTGTATTGCTTACAGGCAGGCTGGTACTATTGTTCTTTCTTGTTGTTGTTTTGCATTCAATCTCACATTGTCCCGCCTTTGTTCTGCTTTTTCTTTTAGGCGGCTGCTTGTGACAATGAATGTTGAGTGCCTCATTTTGTTGTGCTTTGATGGAAAATGGGCTTCTTCTGTTTGTGTGCTTCGATTGAGCATGTAAGGCAATCAGACTTTCAGAATCTATATTCGGTCACCTGCGAGAGATTCTCATTGATATGAGTGAATCAAACCAGGTTGATCTACCGTATAGGTCCTGTTTGTCAGTTGTCTGTTTGCATGCTCAAGAGTTGTATACACACAAGCCAGTTGCAAGATCATTCTTATTTAAACCAGCAAAATGTTGCACAATCCATCACTGTCCCAAGTCTCTCGCAAACCAGCAGCTGCTATGAATGTGGTGTAAATTCATCCCCTGCCCTGCCCAGGAAAAACAGCCAACAAACAATTCATACACGTTTATTCCAGTAGGCAACAAAGCATCAAAAAGGTGGAGGGGAACGGATGATTGCAAAGCTCCTCAAGCTACGACTGTACTGATGCCACTTCCTCTCCCAATCCATGCCAGCAAAAACCAAATCTATTTTACGTGCCTATGACAAAGGGGCATTTGACTCACACAGATGGGCTCCACACTGGGAGGTGTAGTAGCCCTCGCAAAGATCTGTCTGATGGAACTTGTGGCCAAAGCCAAATTCACTGTTGTTGAAATAATCTCAAATGGATCGCATACTACTCAGTGTGCGCTGCTTAATCCTCCGGTAGCTTTCACGGAAAATGGAAGCATTGGCTGAGAACCAATTCTTTGTGACAGCTTACGTGTGCTGATCATGATTGCCAATATCTTGATGGAGTAACTTCTGCAAATGAATTTTGTAAATGTTGATGAGTTGTCTTCGCACTTCACGCTTGGAAGCGTCTGCATGAGTCCGCGCATTGTGCCCATGGCTTCTTGGTTTTGCTCTTTTCAGAGTGTACTAGTATACAATCTCTGTCAGAAGAAGTGAATGATGCTCGCTTGCCACCTTAAGCTTTGTCGAGTAAGGTCATCATGGGCCCTGTGTGATAAAAGTGTTGTCGCTGATGCCAACACCACTCCTCCTATCACATCAGATGGAGAGCCATGATCTACATCCACTCTTTGTACAAAGGGAAGCAGTTTCTTCCCATTACGAACTGAGTTGATTAGGGCATGAACGTTTTTGGCACGTGAGAGTCCACCCACTGGGTTGTAAGAATAATTATCAGCAGATGCAGAGCGTGCCCACTCCAGAACTTCACCAAAAGTGTAGTTGGGTGCGTTGGCATGGTCCAGGATCTTGAGGAGAGAAACAGTGCGTTTCTGATTGGTAGTATACATGAAGTTGGAACAAAATGATGGGGCTTCCACATCTTCATCAAGTGCAGAATTGCTGGTACAGGTAAGAATGTTTGGGTCATCACTTAACACGGACAAATCATCACTTTTGTTGCAATCCTCAATATCCTCACAAGAAGTGCTTTCAACTTCCACACCATTGCCAGCCGGAGACTACAGAAGGTTGTACTGCAGAAGGTTGTCTGTGCCAACAAAATCCATGCAGGGATCATTCACCAAATGTCGCCTTAAAAGGGCAGGCCTTTTGTTACTTGTGCATGTGACATTCCCATCCTCATGAAGACGGCAACGGTGTGAAACAGACGCACCATGTGTTGCTGCAAGGTGTGATTTCTTCACAATGAAATTATAGCACGCAATGTTTCTATCAATATGCTGTGTATATGCTGCTTGATTGGAAAATGGTTTCTTGTTGAACTTCTTCAGGCAGAAGGGGTTTTAACAGAAGAGCAGGGGTGCCTTTGAGGACAACATTTTGAAGAGGACGAGTGAAGTGAAATGAGATGTCAAAAGATGACAGGGCACAGATTCACTGCACACCAGTGCATGACCTTGGGGCCCGTTAGCCGGCCGGAAACCGCGGGCCAGCCGTGATTTTGGGCGGCTGCGGTCCATGTATTTCTGTCCCGGTCGATTCCTATCACTTTTCGGCCAATCGCGGGTAAAGGGCGGATCACCTGTCATTTTTCACGGGTACGGTGGTTGCTGACAACGTACTGTCAGTACAGTACTGTGTACTATGTTTGTACTATGTACTGTACTTCCTTACGACTGCGGCCGGGTCCGGTACGGGCAGGGACAGTCCGGCTGCGGCCCTGTGCGGGCAGGGACTGTCGGACTGCAGACGGGTACGGCCAGGCTCACATATTGGCATACGGCCGGCTGCGGCCAAAAGCCTCTGCAAAAATTTGGCCGGCTGCGGCTTCGGGTACCGTTTTATCTCAGATGTCATGCACTGCTGCACACCAGCACAGAATTTTGGGAAAGCATGCATTCAAATTGTACATGTACTTTTGGTACATTTTTGGTGTATGTAAAAAATGAAGGGGGGTGTGGTATGAATTCAAAATTCAAAACCTCTGCATGAATGTGTAGAACCTACCTACGAACTTGGTACTTGGTACAAAATTCAAATGGTCGCAAAATACTATCCCACAAAAAGGATTTCCAGTGTTCAAAATTTGGTGCACCATCAAAAGTTTTTCCAACAACAAGCAAGCACAATACGACCATGGCATCAATGCCACAGGAAACAGCAGCAGGCATCACTGCCTTAAAGCCCAGCTCTAGGAAACAAAGGAGAGAGTTCATAAAAGGCGTGCAACAAGTGACCACAGATCCCAATGATCTGATTCAAAGTGACAACGAGGAGGAAGAGGAGTTGGTGCCACAGAAAATGGATGCAAAACAAGGATGGAGGCATGCATAAAATCCACCATCCCTACCTTCAACTATTGGAAGCATGCATACAGAAATCCACCATCCCTACCTTCAACTATTAAAGTCGGGAATCAAGTGACAGCCAACTAACATCATCGGTTCCAGGGCTAAGCAGCTTAATGGACATGAGCATGACGGAAATCTCAGAAGAGAATCAAATCAGTATGATCAAGACTTGCATGAAAAAACACGTGTTCTCTATTTGGAAGTTCTATCAAAAGACTATCATTCTCATTTCAGTGAAGATGAGAAAACACTTTGTGGCTTTATCATGAAGCACACAAACATTCGAGGAACCCAAAACTGGTGGCTTGGGATGTGGAGAATACTTGTAAAAACACACACTGATCTTCGAACAATGCAATAAAAACATGCAAATGAAATTCAAAGGTGAGGATTTGAAGTGGATGTAACTTTGCCAAGTCCGAGCATACTCACACCCACTTGCTTTCAACATCAAACACCTTGCATTCAGAGGATTCACTTCCCATTTAGGAACGTATGGACACAGCCTGTACAGTGGATGCAAGGATGAAACCAGTTACCTCCTCAAGATGAGGGATAACATCTGCTACAATGCCCAAATCATAGACATTTACTCGGCAGCAGCAACTGGAATAACATTATCAACAACATGGAGAACCACTGTGCAACAACTGACAGGAAAGTATGGAGCAAGAAAATCCTGTCCATAAGTGATGAAGCATTCATTTTGCGGTGCCTGATCAACTATGGGAAGAGGTGGTTTGCCGAATTAGTAAAGACAGAGAAAATGGTAAGTTTATCCGAGTGGTTTGTCACAGAACAAACAACAAGGAACTGACTTGTTTTGTTATCACTTGTTGGAAACATCAAATCGGTACATTGACAGATGAGGACAACAAAAACCTACCCGTAAGTTACACTATGATAAGTGAAATGAAAAACCACATCCTAAATTCTGACCAATCTTTTCTCATGTTCTGCAGCCACCACCTTACACATTCTCCAGGAACAAGGGTGCTCGCTCATGATAATGGGGAGGCTGTGGTTGGTCACAGGCTGGAATGAGGAAATACGATGAATTATACATGGCCATCAAGAATGATAGAAAGAAATCAGCCCAAACATTCAACCAGGAACTACTAAAAATGTTTCTGTCGAGAAGGAAAAGGAGTCTGGCCAGGGGTCAGGAAACAATTTGATGACAAGGGTAAGAAATGCCCACACAAGCGCATGGATGTATTTGACGACAACTCTGATGAGGAGGATGATAACTACTCCAGGCATCTTGCTTCTGAACTTGTCTACAGTGAAGTGAAAGTGGAGGCAGTTTAGAATTGATCAGACACTTAGTATGAATAGTAGAATGCTTCATCAAAGCCACACGAATAGGCACATTAACACTAATATCCAACAAAAGTTAAAATGTGTGACATGTATGTCAATTATATGAACAATGTCAGCTCAGAACTACTGTGGTGATTACTTCATACACACTACACAGCAACCTTCTTCTTTTCGGATGTCAAATTCAGGAATTGAAATTCATGATCACAAATGAAGAAGTGGTATAGTTCAGATATTTCGAGTCCCAAAGCTCAGGAATTCCACTTGGAAGCTAGTTAAAATGAGTCATTGAATTTCAGGATTTGAAATTTTGGAGCTCAGGAATACAAAGTACGAGATCCTATGCAAGAGATGAAAAATTCAGGAAAAGAAATTTCCGAGTTCAGGAAATACGAGGAAACCCACTTCATACACATGATGTACAAGCTCTTTAGTCCTAAGTTTTTACCTGTATTTTAGGTAAACATTATGAGCAAAAAATATCATATCAAAGATGATTGGTTTTTCATATCCAAGAGCCGACTTGGTTTTGGCACCCTTAGATGTTGTCTTGTCGATCTTCACTTGTTCGGTATCATGAACGGGGTGCTCAAGTTTGTTCGGCCGGTGGTGTCCTGGATGCTACACATCTGAGGAAGCGAACACAAAGGGAACTCTGTACATGGCATCGGTTCTCAGTGGGTGCAATGACATCTTCCCATTGGGTTTATGATATGCGCCGGGAACGAGGATGGAGCGACGTGGAAGAAGATGCTTGAATTGTTGAAGAAGGCATGTCAATAATTGATGATCAGGGATACGGCGACAGTGACGGATGGTGTTGTTAGGCCACCGTTTCTTTTCATTTCAGACAGAGACAAAGGTCTGAAGCATTGAAAGCGGTGTTCCCAAATAAGTACGAGATGAGCTGTGCTAGACACATCCAGGCAAATGTGACGCGAAGTATGGAAAGCAGTGTGCAAAGTTTGTCTGTTCCATAGCTAAGTCATTCTCGACACGAAATGCGAGCCTGTTGCTAGATGAGATTCGAAAAGTGAAGCCAGAGGCCGCCACATATTTGGAAAGCATAACCGCGTCGGGTGTTCTGTGGCGGAGTACTCAGTGGTATTCAGATTCACCGTCACCGTCACCTGCTCAGTTGCCTCCACGGTATGGAATTGTAACTTCGAACACCTCCGAGTCGGCAAACAGTATGTTATCAGAAGCAAGGAATCTTGGATGGCTGGAGGCTGTGAACAAAATTCTTGACATAATGACGACGAGTGTGTACTTGCCGAAAGGAAGTATGCTTCGCGAAGATGGATCGGAGGTGGTGCCTAGGTTGCCAGATTCTGAAGCGTAGGTGGGATGCGCTGCGTCTATGACTGTCGATGAGATTGAGGTGGGGTGTGGTGACTTCAAGGTGGTGGAACCAATATCAATTGTGGATGAAAATGGCGATGACAATGTGCAACGGATGGCACGATCCTACGGTGATCCAGACCGTGTCCTTGTGGTCAAGCCATATTTGGAGTGTGCAGCTGTGGGTATGGCAGGACTTCCTTTACCCATGTCGGCATGCATGTGCAGTGTTCAGGAAATGGGAGGAAAAAGAATTCAATTATGTTCTGCGAAGTTTAGTCCATCCGTTCTACACATTTGAGTTCGTGCACAACACTTTCAAGAAGAACGTTTTCCTGTGTGCTTGGAAACAACTGTATATGATGGTGAAACTAAGGACCCGACATGCCAAAACGGCAATCTGGACGACCAAAACAAAACGAATTCGCAAACGCAGTAAGTTCATTGTAGCTGAGGATTCTCCTGTCAAATGTTCTGTTTGTGGAAAGAGAGGGCACAACCGAAGAACTTGTCCTAATGTAGTTGGTAACAATGACAATAAGTAGAAGAAAAGTGTTGCTGACATTCGCCATGATGAGATCATTGTTCACAGATGATTGGAAATTTACGTCAATCGGTTGTTTGTGGTAAAGTACTGTCACGCAGATTGTGTATGGGAGTACTGTTGAACTCAGATTTGGTGGAGTTTTGTCAACCATATCGATGAAGATGGAGTTGCTCTTTTGAAACAAAACAGCGACAAGAAGAATTATGACCGCACTTATGGTATGATAATTGATTAACAAACGACACATGTGAAGTGAGTGATGATGATGTTCGTTGCGTATGTATGACATGGTGGAGCGATGAGTGTCGACAATCTTGGAGGATTGTTACGAGACGGTGTACCATGTTGTCCGTGGATGCGGAGCATGGCAGGCGACAAAAGCGTGATATTGTAAAAGAGGGCAAAATAATGCGTGATATTGTAAATGTATCTTTTCAAAATGCGTGATATTGTAAATTACAATTGCAAATGTAGTATATAGTAAAATACGAATTTGTGGATAGTAAGTCATTGTACTATATTGCAAAGTGGCAAAACAATGCGTGATATTGTAATTTCCCCTAGTATTTATTCTACTTGAGAAGCAGTTGTTGCAGAGCTTTCAGTCGATACGGTTGTTGCAGTACAACTCTACTTTTAAGCTTGCAGGGATTTCTGTATTGTTTAGTGTTGGATCCATTCGGATGCGGTCATACTAGCCCATCAGATATCTCTGTAGCCGTTGCTCAAGAATCGCTGATAGCAAACCAGCGTTACGATGATGCAAGGGTCGCTGTCTACTGAACAGGCTCAGGACGACGCTCATGTTGAGTCGCACGACGCATCACAATCGCTTAATGAAAACTCGGGGGAGGGGGACGATGACTTAGTATCGGTTATCCCCAGGGTTTCCCAACCTTCGTTGCGACATGAGATTGAGAGCATTAAAGATCACTTTACTTTGCCATCTCAGTCTTCGACAATCCGACTCCGATCGTCTGTGCTTCGAGTTTTTCCCGACACAAACAGCACAAATCAATTTGTCTTGGAGAGTCGTACCGCAACCGATGGCATGCAGGAGATCTCTATGAAACGCATGCACGACTCTTCTTATGGCATCTATGCATTGAGGGCATCATATAGCTTCGTGGCTGTATACCTGGCAGGAATCCTTGCTGTGTATGCTATCAGTTTTATCTTCAATCTGATGACTGACCTGGTAATTCATTCGGGTGGGACATCTGCCTCAATGACTATAGTTACACCGTCTACCATTATTGGCATCTTCTTGTCCTTTCCAGTGGTAACCTACGGCTTGGCGTCATGTCTTGTATATTGTGGAAGCTTTATTTCGGATACATGGATGGGCAGCCCTTTACTGAAACGTTACACCTTCAGCAATTTCTCCGATGTACTGTTTCAGTGGGTGCTCTTCTTCGCATTTATTGGCCTTCCACTCTTGGTCATGTGCGGCTGTCTTCTTGCCAAAAGTTTCGATTGGTGGACTATCACTTTAATGACATGGTTCTGCAGTGTTGCGTGTTTGTTCTGCACCTATACCTTTACCGTTGCGTACTTCGAAACTCAAGCATGCTGGAATTTGGCGTCATCGATTGGTGTGGATGGTCAAACGTTTTGGCAAACTTGTCGTACAGACATTCTCTTACACCAATCGTCAGCCTACTCGGGGTATAAAAAGGTTCGCTATCTGGCTGAGGGACCGACAGATGCCGTACATGGCGGGGAACGGGAAATTATTAGACAGACTTATGTCGAGAAGAGGAGTTTCTACACCCGCTTGTCCATGTCGAGCTTTTGTTTGGAACGTTTGAAAATCTTTAAGGTTCTTGAGGAGCCCTATCGCCTGGTGACCGTCAGTGAAGCACAGGGAGTGTCTTCGTTCTTGACTGCCAGTTCCTGGAGTCTCGAAAAAGTCTTCTGTCAAGGGCGAAGCGATCGATTGGTCACAGTGATCAAGGGTCCCGATGCGCTAACTCGTCCGCAGATGGTCAGTTCCGTTGTCTGCTCAGTATTGGGTCAAGTCCTTGTGATGTTAATCGTAGCTTCCATCTTGGTATACTTCAGTGAGAGTGCAGCGATCGCGTTCTTTTTCGTAGCCATCGCCCTCGGCTTCTGGATCATTCCCTACGTCATTCGGTTTGTCCGTCTGTACAAGACCGTAAGCAACCTTTCCGAGACTTTAGATCCCGATGATGTTCGAGTTAATGTTGAATTTTCTCAAGGGGACGCTGAGTATGATGTCAGGAATGACAATGTCTTGAGGGACAACCCCGCAATTGCTGCTCCAGGTGTTGCCGGGAACGACGGAGTCTTCCAAGTACAGGATACGTTTCGTTTAACGCAACCAACGCAGTCGTTTTCTTGGGTCATGTTCTCTCTGGAAGTTGCTTTCTTCTTTATTTGGCCAGTGTGTTCGTTGTATCAAATCGGAAACACACGTATCGCAATCGAGTTTATGTTCATGGCGATCTTCGCTTTTCTTCGTCGATTTTGGAATCCTGCGACAGCACTCCAGGAGGTTGGAACTATAACCTTGGCGAACCGAAATCACGATAACGATGATTGGAGGCGATTGGCTCGGATAAGTCGCATCCTCGATGACGTTACAGTCAACCGCGGCCGTTTTCACTGGATGGCAATTTTGTCGTTCATCATGGTAACGTTCCTCTTCATCTGTTTCCTCGCAATTGCCTGCGATGGCTCAGTCGACCCATATAGTTCTGCGTTCGAGACAGAGACATTTTTGCCTGATTTTGAGTACGCTGCTGCAGACGAGCTGCCCTACCCTACTTGCACAATCGCTGATGGTTTCCTGCCGGATGTGCAAGAAGCGAGACTTGCGGACTACGCGTTTCTCGCATACATGGGATACAAAGATGACTCGATTCTGCAAGGCGAGCTCGATTCATGGTTTGGAGAGGGTGTGGCAAAAGACATGTACGAGGAGGTTCGTCTTTATCGCGAGGCAACGTTTTCAGAAAACATACCAGTCAGCTACAAGCTGATCAAATTCAAAAATGGACCTTCCGTCGTAAGCATTCGTGGCACGTTCTTGATTTGGGATTTGTTTGCGGATGCTCAACTGTGGATGGTTGCTGCGTTGACACAAACTATCCGAGCAGTGTTGCCGCTTGGATTCTTATGGACGCCGATTTTAGACCTGCTTGTGGCTGCGGTTTCCGCGTTGCAATCTGAAGCTCTGCAAAACATTGCCTTCTATAAGGAAACAACTGCTTTCGTGGAATACCTTCAGAAATCAAACAGTAGCGGCACTGTGACGATCACAGGTCATTCACTTGGAGGAGGGTTGGCGATTATATCTGCAGCGCAAACAGGTGCTCCAGCGGTGGCAATTTCTGGTCCTAATGCGATGCTTTCTCGTCTAACTTTTGAACCTCCTTTATCGGAGGATGCATTGAATCGTTTCACATTTAATGTGATTCCACACAAAGATCCGATTCCTATGATCGACGATGTCGCTATGTTGTACCAGAAAATCAAGTGCACTGCTTCGCCAAACCGTATTTTTGCCTGTCACCAGATAGAGCGGACGATTTGCGAGCTTCTGGTAACGTGTGGGAGTTCTGGGAGACCTCCATTTTGCAAGTGTGTGACAGACTTTTCGTATCCAAAACCAATTCAGATGGGAAACCGAACGTTTGAGGAAGCATGCGGGATTCCCTCGTAGATCAACTTTGTGAACTTTGTTTCCGCGGACCGACGGCGATTTTTAGTAGCTGACTTCTCTTATCACCAATGGTGCAAGCGTACCGTTTCTATCCTGCCTCAGGTCACCTGAAGTTGTTATTAGCCCCAACTCACTCGGGAATTACGACCGAGCGTGGCAGCTTGGTTGAATGGGTTAGTTCTTGATGCTGGTGGCAGTCGTATGCTCGAGGAAGCTAATGCATGCGCCGAAGAGCATATACTTTGCGTGTGGGTTGTCCATTCGTTAGAATCTGGGAGTAAATGTTGTCGTAGTGATTGCATTCCTTCTCATTCCCTGTCATCTCTCTTTGTCGGTAGGGGCTTCTTGTGAAAAGCGCGGCGTGAGATCACGCTGCATTTTTCGGCAGAGTTGCGACTCTCGACTCTCGAGTAGCAAGGGACGTAATAAGAGCTTTTAATGATGAACTCCAGTCCCCAGAGCGAATCGACACTTGCCTGTTGATTCGACGAGTCGTGAGTTATAAGTTCACGTTTGAAGGAAGGTTGAAGCGTCACAGAGTTACAGTACCAGTACTACTCGTGCACTCGTAGAGTATTTGGAATTTGGACGAGACAGTCGGGATTTAGGAACATGTTACGTGTACTGTATACTGCATGCGCCAAACAGTGCATTGGAAGAATTTGAATTGCACACAGATTACGAGTAGGTACAAGTACAGTAATGTACTCGAGACTTCGTAGGAGTCGTACCATGGTACATGGTACCTTCATAAATGATAACCGTTCACCACAATATCTCAACCGTGCGCCGGCCCTGTTGAGCAGTTGATGACACGAACCTTCCAAGCAGTTTTTCAACGGTTTCGTAGACATCTGTACTGCATTCACGAACTATCGACGAATATGTCCATCGAAATTGCGTCGTGAACTGTGGACCACATGAGCAGCCTTCACATATACGTACTGTACCTGTTCACTGTTCACATTCACGACCGACCCTTAAAGGTACCAGGAGCTTGTACATTGTACTGGAGTACATACCCAAGTACCAGGACCATGTCTGACAACTGATGCAGGTGTTTGTTCCCCTTTTGACGCCAACACAAAATTTTCCCTCGCGACCTTCCCACACCGTCCCAGCTTGAGCCACCTGACGTCTGAGGACCCCTGACGAACATGCCGCCCCAATCATCTTTTGATAGCAATCCGTTCGAAATGATGTTGGTTGAAAGAGCAGCTTTGGAATTGAAGTCTATTAAAAGGGATGAACTAGTCCCGTTCCCTGTTTCTTGTTACAAGCTCATGCGATCGATCTCGGGAAACGACCATTGTGTAGATTGTGGGTCACACCATCCCGATTGGGCATCGGTGAGCTATGGGGTTCTTATCTGCATGAATTGTTCTGCACGCCATCGCAGTCTTGGAGTCCAGGTACGTATACCACATCGATCTCAGACATAACGCAATTCCTGCCGACTTTTTCTAACACACCAATAGTTTTCCAAAGTTCGAAGTTTGCGATTAGATCACTGGTCGCATGATCAAGTTCTAAGCATGTTGGAAGGGGGAAACGACCAACTTCATCATTTCTTCGCCCGTCATTCCATGTCCACGGACAGCCAAGACGGTGCCGAAATCCTCAAGAAGCGCTATCGAACAAAGGCGGCTAAATTTTACCGGGATGGAATTCAGAAGCATGTGGAAACTGTTGCGGGAAATGAGATTTATCGGGGAAGACAAGCCTCACGGACGATGTCGAAAGAACGGGGCCAAATGGTGGCCACACCGGCGTAATTGTAAGAAATACATGTGTCCTCATCCTCAGTTTGAAATAACACTACGAAAATCGCAAGGCATGCGGCGCAGAATCCTTTCGGCCGCTTCAATCGGAAAGGATTCCAGCGACGAGAAGATGACCTCCATCTTGCTGCCAAATCAGCCGCTTATCTGCTTGACAACTTCTGATGAAAACCATGTTGGTGCCAAGACATGCAGCGTTTGCTAGACCTGCATGATGCGCGAAAGCAAAGCTAATTCTAATTTGTGAAATAAGTTTAAGTTAGCGGTATTGGTAGAGCTGCTGATAAAATCACAACCAAGCCCATCCTCCCTTGAAGCATCCATCACTCGTCATGCAACCTTCGACAACAGCCCGGCTCAAACCATGGCGCTGGCAGAATGTACGTGCACCAGGGAGCAGTCCATTCTTCGCAGGTCACACATGGTCGCTCGATCCGTGACTAACAATATTCGAAATCGGAGTTTCCCGAGCATCGGAATAATCAGGACGGCCTTTTAGCTCATGACCTCTAGGTAAAATCGCCATACACACTTTTACATAGGAAGAATTTTCGAACTCAAGAATCGCTTGTGTGCCTGTCATGCTCGGCGCCTGGCGCTTATAGGTATGCAGCCGTGAATACGACAGTTCTTGGTATGGACCCAGGACTCAGGACTTATCCTCCGAATCGTTTTTGAACAACATTCTACAAGAACTACATACATGTACGAGCACCTTGTACTTGCACCAGGTACAGAGTAATCGTAGAATTTGCGTACAAGGTACCAGGTACACACCATACTCGTCAGGGACTCCCGTACTTACATTCCAGTACTGGGAGTACAGAAGAGCAAGCTACCGGTAGTACTGGTACGAGCGGACTTGTGTCAAGGGGCACAGGCACACACGATCATTCCTGCGACTTCGGCGTCTTTGAGTAAGGCCCTCGATTTGTTGTATCATGTGCAGTGGATGTGCCTCAGCGACCCACCAGTCATCGCGTTTACTTTAGTAGCCATGGCGATACTTGGGACATGACTATCCAATTATATATCAATGTAGAGTTATGTATGTCTACATACATTGCCAACACTGCATTACTAGTGGTACTAGTACCGGTACTTAGAGTCGAAAATTTTATGTGTGTGGAGTGTGGATACTGGATACCTCGGCGGCCTTGCAGAGTTCAGAGTGTCGCACTGCAGAAAGAACACATCTTATTATGCGTATACTACATATGTTCTTTTTCCTATGTGCTACAGGAGTATCAGCTTGTATGTCTACGTACTGCAGGCTCCAGCATCCAGATGCAAAGAGGCGACACTGCTGTGACATCCGTATCATACATTCTCCCGTTAAATGGAAGCCATGAGATGACGGCACTCGGGCCGACGAGTAACAAACACGGTGATCGAATCAATCATGCTTAATCGCCAAGCCCAAGCATGAACGTAACATCGTCTGCATGTCGAAACGAGGCAAGATCAGCAATCTCGAACATGACAGGGCAGAAGTAGTATAGTGAAGGCAATCAGGTTATCCGTAAGTCAAGATTAGAATGGATACTGCCAGCCACCGCGATGCAGACTCTACCGACGCTTTGGTTTCTTCTTTGCCTTAGATCCGTCATTATTGCCAGAAACTCCGAACAGAGCCTTTTGAAGAGAATTTCCCTGAACACCTGCCTTGCGCTTCTTTTTCTTCATAACCCCCTCATCCATATCATCTCCGTGGTCTTCCGACCGTTGCGGTTTCTTCTCAAATGCCGCGCTAACACTTCGTGTTAGATTTCCAATGTCAGCAATGGCACCAAGGTTACTACTCTCGGCACGCATCAACTTTTGGCGCTCCTTCTTGTGTTTCCGTGATGTAGTGAGTCGGATCATGTTGTCTTCTTCGAACCGAGTCTTTTCTTGTTCCATTTCTGTTAGCCGCCTTGCAGCCTCTCGTTGCTTGCCATACTCGGCACCGCCGTGCATGTCCTCTTGCTCTGGAGCCTCGCTGTACATGTCGCGAAGGGTGCGAGCCAACTCGGTGGTACGCAACTTCTTATTGAGACGCTGCTGCTTTTCCATAGCACCCACCCCATCCGATGGATACGGAACAGCGGCCATGCGAGGGGCGCGATACACTCCGTCACCAACATCTTTCCGATCCTTCTTGCCTCCGGCGAGCTTAAGGGTGGCTCTCGCAGCCGCTAAATCGTCATCGACCTCCACATCAGAATCGTCGCTATCACCATCACTATCATCTCCTGATGAGAGGCCTTTATCGTCTTCTTCGTCGTGCAGGGAGTCCGGGTTCGGTCTGAAAGACAAGGGATCTTGTTGTTCACCTGCCGTTGCAAAGGTCGAGCTATTGTCTGAAGAAAGTAGCTTGTCCAGCTGATAGCGCATCTTCTTCTCTAACGGGCGAATCTTTTCAAGAGCGATCTTCATCTCTGTTAATCTTTCGATGCTTCCACTGTTTCCTTGCAGGGACTGCGAAAAGTGATGCGTCATGTCGATGAGGTATGAGAGCAATAAAGAATTCTTGACAGCCAGAAAGTCGAGACCATCCTTGTCGGCTGAGAATTCAGTCGATGCAACGTGCTCCTCAATGGCTGGAAGGACGGTGCCTTCCACCTTTTGGAGCATGTCCTTCAACCCCTTGGCGACAGCGCTTCCACTTTCTTCAACTGTCATGGTGGATCACAGAGCAAACGATGTTGGTGGCAAAATTGAAAAACGACGCGGTTAATGAAATACTCCAACTGCCGTAGTTAGTATGAAGTGTATGAATACAAAACATTGGATGGCTCGTGCTGGTGGTTGGTGGAATCAGGCGTCTGGCCTTCCGCACCCCAATCCTACTGGCACTTCTAAATGCGTTCGACAGTGCCAGGTAAAAGTTAAAATGGTAGTAGCCATTACCCAGTATACAGTAAATTCCTGAAAACGACAGGTGTGCAATTCAGAAACTGCAGGAAGGTCCGGCCAAAACAAGTTCTAGCCGTTAAGCTCCGTTACCGGAGTAATTCCACGTACGCTGGCTTCCAATAACGTGTGTTGCGATATTTGTAGCTGGAACGGTTGATCCAAACGAGCCGGCAAGGTATTCTCATGCTAAGTGAAATTCCACTTACGGTCAGTGGAATTCCACTTACCGTAAGTGAAATTCCACTTACGGTAAGTGAAATTCCACTTACCCTAAGTGGAATTCCACTGACCGCAAGTGAAATTTCACTTACATAAAATGTCTTCATATGGATCTGCGTAGACGACACGTGTCTCTTTCGGATTGTGAGTAAGTGGAATTTCACTTACCGTAAGTGGAATTTCACTTAAGGTAAGTGGAATTGCACTGATGATGATCCACATGATAAACGCGCCGGCCTTTCTTTTTTCAGTTGAAAACGACTCAGCGTGGGAACGATACTCTTACTATGATGTGTCACGTGTTCTCGGATTCTCCACGATTCCGACGGTCCGGCCGGACCTTCCAGGTCTTCACCCAGGCTACAGTTGGAAAAATGGACATCGCAAACTAAATTATATAGTCTGTCTCTGAATATAAAGTCCGCTCACGTTACACGCATATCGAATCAAACCCCTATTCTTCGTCGTCTCCTGTGGCAGGAACAGCGAGAACGTCGTCTACGCCATCCATTAGGGCGTCTTCTCGACGTTGTTCGTCCGAAGCTTGATCAATGTCGTATGCATACCCACCATCTTCAGTATTTGTAGTCCATTGTTGCTTGATTTTCGCAGTGAACTCGTCGTATTGCGCCACAATTTCTGGACCAACGGATCGGCGAGCTTTGCTCATACTTGCTTCAAAATGTTGTCTGGTAATGCTTGGCACAGGGTCAGGCAAAGCATCTGCTTCCTCCTGCGTCAACTCGCCCGCTTCAACTCTGCGCTGCCGTTCAATACCAGCGGCGATGCTATCCCTGATGGCGTTCTTGGCTGCGCGCTGGCAGATTTCAGTAATGTCAGCTCCAGAGAATCCATCAGTGACATCTGCAAGCTGTTCGAAGCTGATATCATCGGTGATGGGACTCTTGCGTAAATTGGCTTTGAAGATACCGACACGAGCAGGATGATCCGGAAGCGGAATATAGATGAGCTGATCCAAACGTCCTGGACGCATGATACCGGGATCCAGAATGTCTGGACGATTCGTAGCGCCGATGATGAAGAGAGTCTTGCCGGATCCCATACCGTCGATCTCGGAGAGAATCTGGTTGATAACACGATCACTCGTGTCCGAAGATCCACTGCCACCTGAGCCACGTGCTCTGGCAATCGAGTCCATTTCATCAAAGAACAAAATACATGGACTGGCAGCACGAGCTTTGTCGAACAACTCACGCACGTTGGCCTCGGAACCTCCGAACCACATGTTCAACAACTCGGGTCCCTTAACTGAAATAAAGTTGGCCCCGCACTCGTTTGCGATTGCCTTGGCCATGAGAGTTTTGCCGCATCCCGGGGGTCCATAGAAGAGGACTCCACGTGAAGCTTGCATTCCGAAGCGCTCAAACAGCCCACGATGTTCAATTGGATACCTCACCATCTCTTGAAGCTCACGTTTTGTCTCCTCCAGCCCTCCAATATCCTCCCACTTGACATTTGGAACCTATGACAAGCAAAGTCAGTTCATATTCCATTCTGAAGCTCCATTTCAATGCAAAGCATACTCCAACTCACCTCTACTTTGCTATCGCGCATCGTACTGGGGTCGCAAACGCTGAGAGCGTGCATGAAGTGTTCTTCGTTCACTTTCAGCATATCAAGTACATCATCAGGGATTGGCTCTTCGCTATCAACGTCCATGTTGGCAATATTCGATCTAATGCACTGCAGAGCAGCTTCCATCGTAAGCTGCTGCAAATCGGCACCCACAAAACCGTGAGTATCACGCGAAATCTGATACAGATTTACGTCATCGTCAAGAATCATATCCTTCGTCTTTATCTTAAGAATCTCAAGACGACCATCGTCGTCAGGAATAGCAATCTCCAATTCACGGTCGAAGCGTCCAGGACGACGAAGGGCAGTTTCAATGACATTCGGTCGATTTGTGGCACCAATCACAATAACGTTGGAGCTTGGCTTTAAGGAGTCCATCAGAGTCAAGAGCTGAGACACAACACGCTTTTCAGTTTCTCCTTGTGCTTGGTCACGCTTTGGAGCAATTGAGTCCAATTCGTCCATGAATATAATTGAGGGGGCCTTTTCCATGGCCTCCTCAAATGCTTGCCGAAGATTGGCCTCGCTCTCACCTCCCTTACGAGCCATAATCTCAGGACCATTAACAATGACAACATGCGCACCAGTTTCTTCAACCAACGCGTTAGCAAGCAGAGTCTTACCACAACCGGGAGGTCCATGAAGGAGGACTCCCTTTGGTGGTGGAACACCAGCCGTAGTCCATAGTTCAGGAAATCGAAGTGGCAACTCAACCAACTCTCTGATCAGTTTAACCGCCTTGTCCATACCACCGACAGAGTCATACCCCAAGCCAACAGCGAGGCGTGGAGTCGTTCCACCTAGCACAACGCTTGACGAAGCATCAACTGCACCTGCCACAGCAGCGTCTTCATCTGTTACATGCGATCAGTAAGCGCCAGCTGATAGAGAATGAGCATACTGTTGATCAGAAACGTACCTTCTGCGTCTGGCATGGCAGACGCATCCTCCAACTCAACATGCGTGACCATGAATTCCAGCTTCTTTCCGTTATCATCCGTAATAGTAACAACTGAATCCTTCTTGACCAGTGCAGTGGAATCCTCCAGGTTCAAGTACGGTGTGACGAATCGCTCCATGATTTCGTCGTCGCCTAATCCGTCGCCACCTTCGCGTGCAGCAAGAGAATTCAGACTGTCTTCAATGGGAGAGAAAGTAACAGACGCCACTTTTGGAGGTGCGGCATACTTCAGCAAAATCATATCACCATGACGTGAGTCGTCTTCTTGCAATCCTAGAGGGATCACCTTCAGCTTGTCGGTGTTACGGAGTCGCAAGTTTTTGGCCATATTCTCTGGTATGGAGCAGATTTCCTTCTTGGACTTTTGTACATCAACAAAGGCATATGTTGCTCGACGACGTCTACCAACCACGAGAATTACGTCCCCAGCTGAAACTTTGAGCTCCTTGGCCTTTGATGGCGAAATCGACACCGTCACATCGTCCAGAAGTGTTGGCTGCCAGAGATTTAGTTGATGTTCAGGTTCAAAGCATTTCGTTCAAAAGAAGGGAGTCAAACGTACCTTATCCCTCTTAACAATCGTTGCCTCCAATAGACCAGGAAGATACAAGACTTCCGGCACATCAGCTTCAACCTCAGCCTCCTCAGAACCTCCACGAGGAATTTTGCTGAGGATGGTTTCCGACGAAAGGCCAAACGAAGCCTTGCGTACCACTGAAAATGATGAACGAGCTATCGAAGCATCGACTCTATTGATTGAGCATGCTGCAATACCGATTGCAGCCAAGTAAGGTGCAAGGTAAAGCTTCATGATGGCTTGGATAAGTGGCAGCGACTTCTGTTCTATGGAAATGGAGTGTTGAACATCACATGCTGAAAACGTCATGGGGCCCATGACCTGGGATCGAAACGTGGAAGCATGCATCCAACGCAGCGCTCTAAGCGTGTAGACCCGTATTGACTGTACAAGTACCCGAATCCCTAACGGTGGATTGCCGGTCGGCGGACGGATAATGCGCGTGCTTCCGCTGTGCTTTCTCGTACATGTAATTGATTCATTGTTCCTGTACAGATATACCGGTCGACGTACTACGGACTGTAGACTGCAGACTGCAGACTGCAGTACCTGGTACTAGTACTGTAGACTGTAGTACAAGTAACAAGTACAGCATTACAGGACGAAGTACGAACATACTGGAGTACAGGCCAACTCGTACAAAGTAAACATTTTAGTATAAAATGCGGACACTGGAGAACAAATGCACGCCTCAGCCAGCAGGCAATTGCTTGCACTCCGAATCTCCGAATACGAGTCTAACGTCTAACGTAGCTAGCTGTCATAGGTCATAGCCAACGTTCTGCTCTACCGGTAGACCTTACGCCTCATTCATTCATCGTTTCTAGAAAGATGTCTCACCTCTAACAACGAGCTGCCGATTTGAGGTTGTAATTCGTGGTAATTACTGGCATATGCATCGCTACCTTCAAATCCAGTTACATCAAGCATGCACTCATGAACCACATTTTCCCCTTCTGGCCTTGGATCCCACTTCCAAGGAACATCGCTACCCACATCATCAAGTTTGTATTTTCTTTCTGGTGGCCGTCGTGACTTTGATGAGATGGGGACGCAACATCATAAGCCTGGTCTCCTGTACCTGGTACTAATTAGGAAGTCGACTGCGCAGCTACGTCCTGTGTCCACTGCAGTCAAACCCTCAACGCGATGCATAACATCATATGAATAGCGGCAGCATTGATATGCCGATGCCGGAACTTTGCCTTTTGGCAGCTCGAATAGGAAGTGCCAACGCCCTAGCTTATCGTACAAGCTTCACCCGTTTTACCCTTTCTTTTACTCAGATGCATCTTCAATTCTTTTTCGACCTGGTCGTACGATGATGCAAAATATTGTCGATCTGGTAAAGAATTGAACTCGTGGTCGTGCACCAATTTATTCCTCACTTTCTTGTTGGAACGAACAGCAAAACATGGTCAGTCCAACGAAAGCGCATTACAACACCAGACATGAGCAATCAGACATGGCAATTCACACTCACGCGTCACCAAGTACCTCATTCTCCGGACTGTGTCCGGCGTGAGGCCTGCTGATGCCTGAGCGTGACTGATCTTATCATGTAGACCAGTCTGTTTTGTTGACGGGGCACCAAACTCTGTCTCCAAAAGATGCTCTAGATCTTTTGTGGCTCGAATGACAAGCTCGAAATCATTGGTATACTGAAGATAGGACTGTTTGGAAGGCGAGGCTCCCATGGTAGAAAGGGCACGGTTGTTGAAATCGAAATCGCAATGGCATGGAGCATAGACTACTTTACTAATAAGAGAGCGGAACACTGCTTCCCTGGAAGGTTCCAAAACCTACTTCTACGCTCGTTGAAGTACCGTACTCCAGTACTGTTTTTGCTAGATGTACTGCAATCTGTTACATCATTCATTCTGTACAGTAGCTGTGTACCGGTAGACGTTTTCTACATAGAGTAGGACTCGTTTTGCATGCTATCATACTCATACCGTTCAACCTCATCTTCCAACGACGTGAAAATCCCTGGGTACAGGAGGAGGCGCACGAAAGATTGATCGAGCCCGTCGATGTTCCCTTTGGCAAGCCGACTCACGGACGGACATGCTTACCATGCGGATCGTAAGCCGTTTCAGATCTCGTGCGGTCGTTCGAATAACGCACGCTGCATATAGTTTCGATAGACCTGTACATTCGCCGAGTAAAGGCTAAGAGGAACCTCAGCATTGAAGCAAATTCATGATAAGCTACCATAGTGGGCAATTCAGATGCAATAACGTCGAGCAAGTTCAAGGATATGGAGAACATTTGTTCGAGAATATTGAGAGCTAGTAGGCAGTAGGACTTATTGTCCAAGTAGACACTTTACAGTTTGGGTAGGAGATCTGAGTCCTTTTCCAGATCGATTCTCGTTCTTCGTTGGTATAAAGTTTCTTGTCCGTTACCGGTTTTCCATTTTGATCAATTCGATGAAATCCTGGTTCCTTAATATCTAAGAGAGCCTTGGTCAAGATTTCGCCACAGGTCTCGAGGTCGCGTCCCAAGGGTTGCACCATCCTCACAAGTCCACGCAAGTACCACGGCATTTCGGTTCCCCAACTCGTATTGACAAATCCTGGCGCAGCATGCGCCACAGTCCATGTGGGATTCAAAGACGATAAGGTTTCGAAGCCAGCGTCGTTGTAGAACCCAGCCGCATTGGCAGCGTTGGAAAGCGAGTAGGAGCCCCGAGAGAGATCAAAGTCAGTTTCAAACTTTGAATAACGTGAGTGAACCCCCGCCGAGAGGACAGAAAGTACTCGAACATCATTCGGAAGGTCAAGGAATCGAGCCAGGTGAATTCTTGAAAAGTAGTGGAGCTGAAGCTTTTGATCCAAACCATCTTTTGTGGGTGTGTATCCCTGCACGGTCGCCATACCCTGAGTCATCACCAATATGTTGGGCTTCTCATTCTTCAAGACAGCAAACGATGCAAGATCAAAGCCATTGACAGCTGTGAACTTATGGTCGCATTTTGGTGACAGTTGACGCAATTGTTGCACTACTTCTTCGCCTCGCTCAGCTGATCTTCCAGCCACATTGATATCAATATTCCCCTGTTTAGGTAATGAATTGCAATGCCCTTCCCAATTCCGCTTGTCCCCCCTACCACGAGTGCCTTGTTTGTTGTCTTTGCCATCATCGTCGTGAGGGGTGTGTGTGTTCTCCGAATGGATCTTTTTGGAATATCCAGAGTGTGTCATGTAAACAGAACTTGACACTTCCGTACCGTCGTACTGATACTAGCATGCAGGGCACCTAGTAGTAGAATGGACAAACAGCCGATTCTGATCAATTTGACTCGATCGACTCAATTTGATGGGGTGCCGTTATAGGGGTTCGTGTTCGATGGCCATTCAAAAGTGGAAGCAATACAAAGAGGGAATGCTTAAAAAGCTTAAAGGAACAGATCTCGGAGCATGTATCGCGACATCATCGCGGTCCATCATCCATCATTTATCATCCACATAGATCCACACTACGACTACAACTAAGCACTCCATCCAACTTCTACCATGAATCGAAAAGGCTGCCTATTAGTCTTGATATGTTTCGTCTTTGTCGCATCCTTTGCCAATGCTTTTGCTGTGACGTCACGGCACGGCACAATCATCAAGCGGCGTTCGTGTTGTTCCGTACAACGGGACGATAAGCATCAACTCGAAGACGCCACTGAAACTTTTTATTCTCCCAACGTTGAAATTGATGGCTCACGGTATCGATACGATTTGGAAGATGGAGACTTGCATTCCAGTTTTGATCAAAATGATGACGACAACCAATCATCATCATCATCGTCAGTCAATGAATATTCCTTTTTTGACGAAGCCACCATTTATGTTCGTGCGGGGAGTGGTGGGCAGGGAGCGTCAACGTACAAAAAGGGCGTCGGTGGTCAAGATGGACCTCCCGATGGTGGGAATGGTGGCCGCGGTGGGGACGTTCTGTTGGTCGTGGACGATTCGCTCAACACATTGGCCGGCTTGACACAGGGGTGGCGACCAAACTCCTTCGGCGGGTCGGGAGCCAGTTACAAGAATCAAGATGCCATGGCAGTGCGGCCCAAATCATTTCGTGCCGAGACAGGGTGCGATGGAGAACGACGAGTCAGGAACGGACGATGGGGTCAAGACGTTGTGATCAGAGTACCACCTGGGACAGTTGTGCAGGAGGAAATTGAATCCAAGAACGAAGATGGTGAAGTTATATCATTGACGTACGTAGACATGGGAACCATTACTATGGACGAACCGCAGCTAATCGTTGCGTTGGGCGGCGATGGAGGAGAGGGTTCCGGTGTTGCTGGCAAGTTCGCTGGTCGCGGTGTTCGACGACCGAGAATTCCTCCCGTAAGGGGTGAACGAAAGAAGCTGAAGCTTACGCTCAAGATTGTGGCCGATGTCGCACTTGTCGGCGTGCCCAATGCGGGTAAGAGCACTTTTCTGGCTTCAGTCACTAGAGCTAAGCCGAAGATTGCAAATGTAAGTTTCATGATCGGATCGGGTGGTGATCCTCTTTTACTCTGCGTCTCACACGACAAACAAGTATCCCTTCACAACTGTGATCCCTAATCTTGGAGTGTGGATACCTCCACAAAACGATTACGGTGAGAAGTCGCTCAGCACAAACGGGCGTCAAACTCTGGAAGGAGCCGGAAGCACCGGTCTGGTGCTCTGCGACGTACCCGGTCTCGTGGCAGGGGCTGCCAAGGGAGTTGGTTTGGGTCATGCCTTTTTGCGTCACGTGGAGCGGTGTCACGTCATTCTACATTTGGTGGATGCCACCTCGAATGATCCAGTCGCAGACTTTGAAATGCTGAATCGAGAAATTTGCAAGTACGGAACGGGCCAGTTGGCCAAAATGCCGCAAGTTGTCGTGGTTAACAAGATCGACAGTTTCGAAGGAAAGGGCGAAGATTGGGAGAAGGACTGCGAACGAAATACGATCGAGATGAACTGGAAGCAAAGCTGAAAGCTGTTATGCCGCATTCGAGGCTGATGTGGATGAGTGCGAAAGAAAAGGAGGGTGTGGATGATCTCATGGCACGTATGGCCACCTTTGTCAACAAGGTAAAAGAAACAAAGGCTATGGAAGTAAGTTGAGCTGTGCTGTCCATTTATCTGATGGCGAACATTTCCATGTCTAGCGACATGATTGGAAACCCATCATTATATCCCGGAATGCTCGCAAGTTTTCATGCAAAAAATCCGATGGCCCGTTATATCATTCGCCTTTGCGTTCAAATGACTTCGGTGATGGTCGGTCCGGAAACCTTCCAAGTGGCTTTGATAGCGAGTGTTGCATTTTGTCAGCATTTTGAGTCCTCGCAACATCCTGGCGAATGATGCCCACCAAGACTCAGTATTTGATAACATAATCCAGCAACACAAAGTCCATTCGCATGTTCTGTAGAAGCACGAACCGTATCAAGGTCCCCTCGCTTTGCTATCCTCCAACATGAGCGTTCCCCATATCGCCAGCAAAGAAGTGTCGTACATCCAGCACTTCTCGCACCAACCAACAGCCCTGCATCGGCGGCCGACGTTGCTCTTCCAATCGCATAACCATGTGCCGTTCAGGCGGTGTCGTCACTCCGGTGCGGTTCATTCCAGACATGTGATGGAGTGAGAATATCGGGGCGCTGTGCAGGACAATGGGAAAACTGACCATGGCACCGCGGTGCGGTGGTGTTGGAGGTGGCGTGTAGGTGCCCTCGCCGAGATGAATCCGGTGCGCGCCCATAAAGGGTTGCAGAGCCGGTGATCGTTTGCCATGTTCCACGAAACGCTCCAGACTGTCGCCGCCCTGACGTGCCGTGACGGCCTTGCGGCATTCCCAAGAAAAGAAATCAAAACACCTCTCGAGACCCGCATTCGGGGTGGGATAATCTACCCATTGGAGCGAACGTGCCACTGTGGTGGCCACTGCAAGAGCGTCCAAAGTTGGATTGGGCTTTTGAGGGGCCTGAAGTAGGGTGAATTCAGCTGTGAGCCAATCTGATGGAGGGTCGTTGTCAAGCAAGGACACCTCGTCGTCATCAGGATTTCCGAAATCTTCAAACACATTATTCGCCCCTGATAAGGACGTGGTTGTGATCTTGTTGCCGGTAGCTTGTCATTGACGTGGACAACAAGGACCATGCCTGTGGGAACACTTCCCGTTCGAAGGCAACAATCAGCACCCAGACAAGGCGAACCATGGTACAAGGGTAAAGGGTACCCTCTTCCTCACTTTATATGTGTGAAGTGTGAAGGTGTAAAACCATTGGGACTGTAGCCTGGATTCTACCGTCCTACAAGTACCGTAATCAAGCTGCTCTTGTTGAAACTTTCCTGTAGCAGTATCACGTTCCACGCAGTATATCAGTAAAGATGTACGTACTGGAGTACCGCACAAGCGACAGGCGCGCCGAAAGTCTTGAGAAGCCTCGACCCGTCGCCAGACGATCACTCTGTCGCAAGTCGCCACAATAAAAGGCCAATCACAAAACACAAATCAAGCCAACGTATGTGTGTATGAATGTATGATTCCAATATATGCGGGGTGCTTGATATCATTATAACCCACTTTTCCATACCAGGTACCGGAAAAAACGAGAAGGCGTATTGTCCCTGTTGTCACATCTTCGCGCAACTCACTCTCACCAATATAACCGGGTGCTACTAGGAGTACCATGACCATTAGTAATCGATTCAGCTGTAACCCTCTTTCGTCGCTACCACTTCATAGATCGGGGAAGCTCCAGTGGCGAAACGTCGCAAACTTAATGAACGAGTAGAAAGTGATACCGTGCATGAATACAATTCCATCCGACCAATGACCATCGATGGTGATGACGCCACAGCGTCATCGGCATGCAGTGATGAAGGAGCCACGATGACCATGATGGAAGTTGAACAGTCTGCTGAAGATTTTGTCGAAATGCTTCTCAAGGTATGATTAATTTATAGCCTGCTGAGCTGTTCGTCGCGCGCCAGGATTCTCTGACATTTAAATCTTCTCTCCTGGACAGGATTTGGATCACAATAGTGCAATCGCCATATCCCTTGGTGCGATCCAGGAATCCTGTTTGGCACGAGGCATTCAATTGTCGCAAGAAGCTAGAACGGAGGTGTCAAGAATTGTATCCAAATACTGGGAGTAGCAGAAAGGCGGGGAACTCTTTCGTTGGGAGCCAAGATGGTGCTATATTCCTCTAGCTAAGATTGCGGGCTGCACGCTAGCTTGCATGAAATTCAAAAAAGTTGACCATCCCTTCCCTATCCATAAGCATGGTGCTATTTGGCATGCAACCTATTATCAATGTTTCCATTAAGCATGCGCCTTGTTAGTCATCCCTTCGCTACCAATCAAAATGTTGTTATTTGGCAAGCAAGCTATTCTCTATGTTTCAATCAAGCATGAGACTTGTTCCACAACCCACTGTTTATTGCTCAAAATTGCGACTCTCCCTCAACCTCGCCAGCTCAAGCTGCTGAGCTTCAACATCAGCCATCATCTCGACGGCGCGCTTGTACATTTCAAGCTGCTCCTCCATTATTTGGCGGCGCTGAGCGCTTTCCATTCGCGCATTCTGTAGAATTCGTTTTCGATTCATCTCCTTCGTTGCCACAAGCTCTTGGTGGCGCGCTCTTTCGGCATCGCAGGCCTCTGTAAACTTTCTGGCAATGTCCTCGTACTCAGTGCACTCTCGTTCAGTGGAATCCCGTAGTTCTTGCTGCGCTCGTTCGATGTGGGTCAAGGCTTCAAGAGTTTGATCATTTTCTCGAGCGACGGACTTCATCTCTAATTCAAGCTCACTCGCAGCGTCGCGCTTCTTCTTCGCCTCCTCTTTGAGCTCGACTAGGTCAGTCTCCAATTTGGAATGCGCCTCGTTTATACCCATCACCAGTCGCTCCTTTGTATTCTTGAGCTCTTCCAGTTTCTTTTGACCTGGTATCATCTTCTCGATTTCCACACGCTGATTGTGGGCCTTCTGTGCCGCCACTTGCACCTCGTAGGACTTTGCTTCCTGATGCTTCCTTCGAGCGACTGCAGTAGCTTCACGACTCCTGATGAGCTCTTGTTCCATTCGCCTTGCATCCTCCTGCAAGGTCGCAACTTCTTCCTCCACCGCTTTTAGGCATTCTTGGATTTGAGAACGACGCTGGCGTGCGGCCTCGGCTTCGGCGATCTGCTTCGTGAGAACATCTACTGTTTGGACTGCTTCTCTTACTTTTCTCTCCATGTCGTCAGTTTCCTTGAGTTGAAGTAACTCCGCTTCTTCTTGTGCCAACAAGGTTGCCAACTCCTTGCGTTCTCCCTCATGTGTAGCCTTCTTCGCTGTCAAGGTTTTGGTCTGCGTAGTCAAGGGTTAGATTTGTGGGCCACCAGCATGCGTACATCATGCAGATCAACTTACATTATTTGCAATATCCTGAGCATGCATTCCACTCTTGGTTCTAGCATCATGAACGGCTTCTTTTGCGATGCGAAGGCGACGTTGTTCATTCTCTAACTCCAGGGATAACTCCTTCACTTCCTGCTCCGCAATTTCTGACTTCTCCTGTAGATTTTCGGCATCCCTGAGTCGTTGGGTGGAAGTTATGGAGTTTTGGAGCGCGCGCTTCTGGTCGAAGTTGGCAAGGGTATCGACTTTGGCTTTTGCAGTAGTCACCAATAAAGCCTTGATTTCTTCTTGACAATCCTCCAAGAGCATGACACCCGTTGGTGAGGAGGTAGAATCCCCTCTATCCGCCTCATCCTCAGCAGCTTTATCCATCTCCTTGAAAAAAAATGGTTTGACCAGTTCCTTCTGCAATACTTCCGCAACCCGCCCCCGTAGAATTTCATTCATGTGAGTGGAATCTACCACATCGAGAGCGACACGACCAAGGTTGTACATTTCCTTGCGCGCATGGGCCAAACCTCTGGTCATTTCCTGCGAGACTCGGTCTTGCTTGCGCGATTCGTCTTCCATGACGGCAATGGATGCATCGATTTCGACAACTTCCTGGCGAATCGAATGACGAAGCTGGTCGCAAACGTTGGATGATGAACCAAAGTTCAGGAAGAAGTCGTCGACAGGAGCGTCGTTGTTGCTGTTGTTTGACATGGTTGACATGGTGTGATGGGGAGCGAAGCAAAATAACACAATGGAAGAAAGTAGTTGATGCGCGGCGGAAAGATGAAAAATGATGGAAGGGAGATTTTGGATCGTTTCGTGATTTGAATTTCACACGTGACTCGGTACAGTTTTGGGGGGAAGTGTGATATGGAAGGAGGAACAATATGAAAAGTTGCCTCCAGCATGGTATCAGTCGACGAAAAAGAGCTAGTTGCGTCGAAAGCGAGACCGTTTGTCTGTACCCGCGCAGCCTGTCAAGAGAGGTTGTTTGCTGGAGTATTGCGACAGTTCCTCCCGCGATGATCCAAAGCTGGCCACTGAGCTGGTGCTGTTCATGGGAGTCAGATCCCAGGTTGGAATGTGAACACCTGTGTTGACCAACAAAGAGTCTTGACTGCTATCGCTCCGACTCAATGCCGACGGACTGCGACACCAGAGTTTGCCAACGATACCTTTAATTTTGAGCGAAGGAAGCCTTTCGTCGTGTTGCTGTTCAAATCCTTCTTCCAATGCGAATCGCAGCGTTGGAATGGAGGCAGCTGGTGGTGGTGGTAGCGGCGGAGGAGGCGGCGGCGGTGGTGGTGCAGCTGCTGCAGGAGGAGCTACTTCCTCTTCATTGCCTTCTTCTTTTATCGTTTGGAAGAGATTCACTGCCGCAAGATGCGAGTACGATGAAACGGTCTGCACTTCATGACTTTCTTCCTCGTTCCTGAGCTCGTCATCTTCGCGGAGTGACTCCAATTGAGCCGCCAATGACGATCCTCGGGATCGGATTGTTTGACCAGATCGAAGTGATTGGTCGTCAGACGGAGCCCGTTTCTTCCAGTGGATGTTCTCAAAGGGCGGCGAAAACGAGAGGTAGTCCTTGGCATGATAGTGGTCGAACGTACCATCGGGTTCATAAATGCGTGCCGCGGCTGCCTCGCTTAGTACAACAATCACATCATCAGCATCAGCATCGCCTTTCGCCTCCAGGAGAACACCGATTTGTTTCAGGTGGAAAATCAAGTTTTCGCCCAGGTGTCCAGCCGATTTCGCCGACACAGACCACGGTTTCGCTATCCAACACTCGTACGGCTGTACGTCGTAGTGTTGCAGACTAAGACAATGAATGAGCTGACTCGATACTCCCGACCTGATCTGGAGTAAGCCATCGTAATCCTGTTTCCACTGGTCTGGTAGATTTTGTCGAACTGAATGCAAGACATCACGGACGTTATCCGCCTCGCAATCCACATGGATTCGAAGTATTTCATAAATCTTCTTGTTAGCATCCATAAGAAGCACAAGCAACGGCATTCGGGGTGAATTCGAATGTTCGAGCGATCTCGGAATTGGCTTGCTTGTGCTTTGCCTCACAAGTTCGACGGAATCATTCTCCTCCATGCAGATGAGTGGCTTTGTCGTATCTCTCAGATCAGACATGTCACTTAAAATAATATCAGGACTCTGACTAGACATAACATAGGCTTGTCTCCAACTCTTCTGCAATGACGAAATGGAGCTGCCGTCGTCCTTATAGATGAGTCGAGGAACTGCGTGGGAGGAAGTCCCTGCGGGTACTCCATGATGATAGGAACCACTCAAATCGGAAAGATCTCGTGATAGCGCCACTGATCCAACCACCACACTTCTTGGAGTTGACCGATTGGAAGTGCCGCTGGTTGACCCGCTGCCATCTGTTGGCAGCGCTTTGTCTCCAGAGAATCCACTTCCAGGGCTCGAGGGCACTTCAATCTTCGCTAGCCTTTCAGCTCGGGGAGCAACTGGGGGTTTGCCTCCTTTACCTTCCATTCGAGCTTCCATTGCTTGGCGCGAGAAATGGGATAGCTCCCACCGAAGATCCGTTCTGTAATTCTGATTCTGCTCGAAATTAATGAGTTCGAGTGAGTTATCCAGTGTGATACAAGTATCCATGTTCCCACATCGCTTGTCCGGCGTGGTTTGTTTAAAGGTTGCCAACTCCCACTTCTGTTTCACATGGACTTAGATGGTTCAGAAATAGACATTTTGAAATTTTTGCCGGCGTCACAATAATGTCGACTTCCGTGGATTTTGCTACGCCTTGCGTGCAATGATAACGTATATGAAGCATCATAGTTGTATATATGATTCTCACTATCATACGAGAGAGGTGCCACCATTCCCTGCAGAATTTCAAAAAATGGCCTGCACGCCTCCCGATTCACATGAAATACTCCGACTGGGACAGAAAGGATTTGGCGCGTGATGGGAGATGGGAGTCGAGCGTCGAGCCCCCGGCCCCCGGCCTTGGTGTCACGGTGGCTGTGATCTCCTGATGTGTCCTCCCCGAGTGAACACGCCGTCTGTCGTCTGGACAGGTTGAACAGTTTCCTCTCGCGATCTTTGGAATCTCATGCCAGTACCAAGGCTACACACCAGCAGTAGGCATAGGACGAAAAGCTGCATCAATACCTCCAACTCTCAAACTCAACGACGACGAAAATGGCGAAGTTTACTGCTCTTGCTACCGCTGTCCTCGCAGGATCTGTTTCGGCCTTTGCACCTGCTAAGTCCGCCTTCAACCGCAATGTTGCGTTGAGCGCAGAGAAGAGCAAAGCTCTTCCTTTCATGAACCGTCCTGCTCTTGTGAGTAAAACAACTTGCATGCAAACTTTTTTTGGGAATCCTTGGAGAACTCGAAACCAATCACTAGTAGGTGGTTTTGAGTCATGATGGTTTCCATACTGATTTTTCAGTAGGTATTGAGTTTTTTCTGTTCGATTTTCTTTTGTGAGAGCTTGTGGGCATCCTAAATTCCATTCACGAAATCATGCGTATTCGATGAAACTGTCGTTCGTTGATCTCACTAACCCATTCTTTCCTCGCTAGCTCGATGGTTCCATGGCTGGAGATGTTGGTTTCGACCCTCTTGGTCTTTCTAACATTGATGATGTTGGTATCGACCTTTACTGGCTCCGCGAGGCCGAACTCAAGCATTGTCGCCTGACCATGCTTGCCGTTGCCGGTATCATTGAAGTTGAGCTTTTCGGACCAGCACCAGGATGCGAAGCTGCCACAGCCAAGAATCAGATGGATGCCTTCTGGCAATTGTGGAACTCCCACCCACAATACATTGCATTCGGCCTTATCATGATCATGCTTATCGAGATGATTAGTGGAATTGCCACCACATCCGGTCGCGAGTCGGGAGACCGTGCACCAGGTGACTTTGGACTTGACCCACTTGGATTCAAGAAGGGAGATGCCGCCAAGTATGCTCTTCTTGAGGAACAGGAAGTTGCCAACGGACGTCTTGCCATGTTTGCCGCCATGGGTCTCCTCGTTCAGGGAAGTAGCACCAGCGAGGGTGGTGTCGAGGCCTTGTTGCACGCTATCAAGGATAACTCCTTCTAAGTGTTGCGGCTAGGCTTGATAGCGTTTTGACATGACACATAATATCTATGATTGGACTGATGATGGGCGCTCCGCATCGTTAGTTAAAAGTCGCCGGTCAACTTTTGGCGCGTAGGGGCACACATACGTGAGAGGATACATGAAAAGTAATGCTAAGATGTTTCCTTCTGCAAAATCATAACTTTCTCCTGTCAGAATTACTTGACACACTACGCTACTGGATCACCTCGTTTATCTCCGCTCCAGTGATAGAACCCCTGGCCAGTCTTCCGTCCCAAGTGTCCATCCGAAACTAGTTTCTCTAGACACGCAGGGATCATGAAGGCAGGCTCATTCGGATACTTTTCAACCCATCCCTGAACAATGTACAGGCAGGTATCCAGTCCAATGTAGTCGGCCAAATGCAACGGGCCCATGGGATGGCCAGCGCCTAACTGCATGGAAACATCAATATCGTGAACAGACGCATCGCGACGATCGACCATGAGCATGGCCTGCATCAACGATGGAACGAGCAAACGGTTAACGATGAAACCCGGCGTATCACCACAAGAAACTGCGACTTTGCCAATGTCGGCAACCCAATCATAGGCTTTCTGAAACACGGCAGGATCCGTCTGCTCGGTTTTAATGACCTCGACGAGCTTCATGATCTGGACGGGATTGAAAAAGTGAACACCGACGAAGTTTTGAGGGCGGCCCGAAAATGCTGCCATTTCGGTAATGGACAAGGACGACGTATTGGAGGCGAAGATTGTTTTTGGCTCGCACACTTGACCCAGATTTTCATAGAGTTTCTGTTTCAAATCCATATTCTCAATGACAGCCTCAACGACAAAGTCTGCGTCTGCCAAGAGGTTTACATCTGTTGTAAAGGTAATGCGGCTGAGACTCGCATCGGCTTCATCTGGTGTCATTTTTGTCTTGGCGACCAACTTGGCGATCGACGCCTCGATCCGGTCTCTGCCACTGTCCAGAAATCGCTGCTCTGGTTCATAGGCAATAATGGATGAATGAGCACCTGAGGTGGCTGAAATTTGGCAAATTCCGTGTCCCATGAGCCCAAGACCAATCACACCAACCTTTTCAAAGGGAGTGGAGATTGCTTGGTGGTGAATGGTGGAGAAGGATCTGGCTGAGGCCGCGGTCTGTTTCAATGACGCAAGGGAATGTCAGCTCTGTCTAGTGTGGTCGTTTTCAATCCAAAAGACTGACTTACTCGAGTGATGCGAGACAACATGATGGAGGACGATTCAAGCGAATGCAACGATGTCGAGTTACAGAGTGCTGTTTCTCAATCTCAATGTGGGAACTTATGGCTCTGGTTTCATTCCTGGACGTCGAATGGCATCAAAGTCCATGACGAGCCATCATTTTAGGGTTCTCAACTATTGTAAAACCCCATACTACCGTAGTCCACTGGAAGGTCCGGCAATACGGGCGAAGTCCTGAATAAAGGAAGTATGCGCGCCCGCCGGGAGGGAAACAAGTTCCGATCGATGTCTGGCTGGCGCAAAATTGGATGTGCCGGCGTGGTGGTGACACGGCTGACGTCTGTAAGAAAATTTGCTTACAGCGAAAAAAAAATTGCTTACGGAATGAAATTGCTTACGGAATTTGCTTACCATAAGCAAATCTATTGTAAGCAGAAATTTGCTTACAAAATTTGCTTACTGGGAGATTAGATTTGCTTACGGGGACTGTCTTTTCTACGTAAAAATATACCAATTTTCAAACACCTAAATAAAATTTACTTACAGCAAAGAAGAATTTGCTTACGAAAATCAAATTTGCTTACAGAAAAAATTTGCTTACAAAATTTGCTTACCGGCATAATTTGCTTACTGATTTTGCTTACTGTCATGAAAAATTTGCTTACGATGCAGCAACCTTGCCGGCTCGGATGGATCATTACGATTGCTAAAATTCTCGCATCATGCAAATCGGAGCAAGGCTGACGCGCAAACTCAACTGCCCCTAACGGTACGGCTGGAACGTGCATGGGCCGGACCTTCCTGGCCATTGCATCCATGCGTATCGCCAGTAAGTATTCCTTAAAGTAATGGCTATGATATGTAATACTGGTAATGTGCACCGTTCAAGTTACGGTTGCAGGCAGACCAATTCATTCAGCTTCTACAGCACTGATACAGGACCACAAATAAAGTACTTGCACCATTCCACCGTAGCAGACAAATAACGTCATCGTATTCAGGTATGACATACAGTACATGTAGTCCTACCTCCAACCCTACTGTACTGGTAACAGAGCAAATGGAGCACGCAACGCAGCTCTCGAAAAGCTTCTTGAGAATTGAGAAGGGCCGCCAAGCCCCAACCTAGCTCGAATGCTGCGGCGCCGAGTGCCGCAGATAAGCAAACCTCTCGCTACATTTCAACCTATACAAACAAGACACAACACAGATGCAAGAACGAAAGGTTATGTCGCTAACTTAGGTCACATCATAGAGAAGTTTACTTGGCGACAGTATCCTTGAACCATTCACGTCGAGTGATTTCTTCTTCAATCTCCTCCGCAATATCAGGATACGCCTCAGCAAGATCCAACGCCGATGTGTCTCGAGTGGTACGGTGTTTCTTCACGAATTCAATTTCGCGTTCGGTATCCTCGATCATTTCCAAGTTAAAGGCCAATCGAGCCTTGGCCTCCTCGATCTGAGCCTCCTTGTCCGCCTTATCTTCCGCCGACCACTCGTGGGTCTCAACGGGTGGCTTGGCGGTCTTGTAGAGCTCTTCCAGGGCATCCACCAACGCAACGTCGCGGATTGACTTTTTCGCAGCGGCGAAATCAATCGGAGCCGGAGGAGCAGAGTACTTCTCGGCCATCATTTCACCTTGAGCGACCCACGAGCGGAATTGCGTGACTTTGGCAGCAATCTCATGGTCTCCCTTGAACACAGGCGCGTTCCTGCAACGAAAGAGTCCCAACAAAGTCAGCGATGGTCGAATCTAATTCGGGTGTAGGCCAGACGGCGGCTGGCGACAACTAAATAAATCGACGATGATTCTCCGTTCTCAACGATGAGCGACTTTCGGTCTGCTTTTAGTCTTCAGATCACATTTCAATATGGATACGTACCAGTCAACGCTGCGTGTTGCCAGAGTGCGGACGATACGCCGAGATGTTGCTTGAGAGCGCATCATTGTGACAAAAATTGACGCAATGAAACTGCCGATTGTGTTGGGGGTTGTTGGGTCAGATTTGTTGGGGTGTTGTGATTGTCCGTATCCCTAATGATATTAAGTGGTCATCATTTTGTGTTGCCACGATAGGCAGAGGGATCGTGTTTCTACTTGGGATTGCGCGCAGTATTCCAGTAAAGTAGAATGTAGTATAGGTACTAGTACTGTAGCATCGTCTGCAGACATGCTGCCGGCGGCATCAGTCGAACTCTGTATTCCGGTTGGTCCAGAAATGTCGCATTTCGTTTTCACTATGGCCCATACTCCGATACGAGTACGACTGTACTCCACAATGTTCCACTCCTCGTATTGCATTCGGGAGCATCAGCATTTGTTTTGCCTCCGTTTAATTCACTTGCAAGAGCACCGGCGTCGAATTGCACAGCGTAGGATGGGGGCCAATGAATCGATGGAAGAAGCATCAACACCGGAAGAGAGTGATGTTGTTTCGGCATTACCTCTTGAAACTGGTGTTGATGCTACCCAATACCATCCTCTCGCGGTCGTGTCAACGTCCAAAGCTCTGCCAGGTCTCGTCACCAAGATAAGAGACGTCACGACGTCAAATGCCGACTTTGTCAAGTACAGCAAACGAGTCATGACAATTCTAGCTGAAGATGCACTTGCCGAGTTCCCCTCGCAGACGATTACCGTTCAAACTCCATGTGGTCCTTGCGAGGGTGTGCAAACCGTTGATCTGTCAAGCGTTTGCGCAGTATCAATTGTCCGATCTGGAGATGCCCTCATCGAAGTCGTGCGCACCATCGTGCCGGAAGTTTCTGTCGGCAAGATTCTCATTCAGCGTGATGAAAGTCATCCAGACAAGCTTCCGAAACTCTTTTTCAGCAAAATGCCAAAAAGTTGCAAGTATGTTCTTCTGTGCGACCCAATGTTGGCAACTGGAGGATCTGCCATTATGGCATTGGATGTCTTGACAGTCAAATACAAGATTCCTCCCAAGAATATCATTTTTGCGAATGTTATATGTTGTCCAGAGGGACTCGAGGCTTTGGCGCAGGCTTATCCTCGCGTCAAGGTTGTAACAGCCGTGGTCGATTCGCATTTAAATGCTGAGAAATACATTGTTCCAGGGCTGGGGGATTATGGTGATCGATTCTTCGGAACAACATAAGGGCAGTGTACGTTTGATTCTGAAACAATATAGACGGTCTTTAATCTCTAACATTTTTCAAACACCTTGAATGAATTCACTTTGCGCCGACGCCGGTCGAAATACAGGTTGTAACTCTGCTTCAAACGTCAAAAGTACCTCACTGTTTACTCCATATTCCCGAGCCAGCACGACTCTCGCTTCCTTTGCCACGGTCCGACAGGCCTCCACCATATTTGCGGCCGCTTCCCGCGTCATGCCACCAGCGGTTTCCACGGTTCGAATTTGTTGGACGGTCGACGCCAGAGCCTGGACTAGTTGTTGCGGAGGGACTAATACCTCGCCTTGTTCACGGTTTGCGACTGGAATCACTTGTCCATCGGGCAAGGTAATGACATTGGGTCGTGGACATAAATAATACTGCAATTGATTGGCTCGAATGGGATCCGCACCGGTCCTCAACAGTTTGTTCAACAACACAATGCCTGGAGGGAGCGACGATTCAACTTCTTCGTGACAACGTGTGTAAATGTGGGTCAATATGGAGAATCGTGACGCTCCAGCAGTCTCGGATGGAATCGCATTCGTCTCAGCTTGTTGTTGTTGTGATTCTAATTCTGCATCCTTCAGATTCATATCCAACACTGTGAAGAAGGCCATGTCCAGTTTTCCAGCTCGATTGGCTTTCCCAATTTCAGCATCGAGCTTGCGCAATTCTCCTGCCGACAAGAGCGTAGCAAGGACCTCACGACCTTGCGACAATCGATCATCGAGGAGGGATTGAAGCGCTGCCGCGACTCGCTCGACTGCCACATCGGAATCCAAAGGTGAACCTGTTTCGGCTTGCTTCTTGAGTGTCATGATGAGTTTTGCTGACATGGTTGGAAGTGCCTGTAGGACGAGATCGAGAAGGGCGGCATTGTCATTATTGCACTGATTCCAAAGGGCATGGATGAGGCATAGTTCATCGTTTGCAAGAACGTTTTCTCCTTCTTTGGTAGCGCCATTGTTAGCTATGAAGAGTGGTCCTGGCCGATGGTCGTGTATCATCGATTTGGAGCCCCATGCCAACCCCGGATTCGGCGGGGCGAAGGCTGACGTTCCTGTAATCGTTGCGAGTAGCGCCAATGTTGCAATAGAAAACTTCATATTCCTCACTACTCAGAGACTCCTCGACGACAGATGTGCCTTTAGTAATTGCGATTGTTCACTGGTGATTGTGATGGGAAATGATTCTGGGCAGACGAGTGGGACGACACAAGTGATCTGAGCAGTGATGTGTCGAAATGGGAACCTCACTTCGTGGGTGATGGTGCGTGCTGGTGCATCCGATGTACATACTTGTACTACTTCCTGTACCTGATATACGTACCACTACCAAATACGACGGACCGGCAAGTGCAGATACAGTTCATACAGTATATGGATGGGAATTCATTGTCATGCACATTCCACGTATCAAGAATTCCGTCCCAGTACCGTATGCATAGAGATATATATGCGATATGCAGAATACGTCGTACGAGAGTGCGCGTGACTTTCTTGCACTCCGCCGATCGACGGATCAATTGTAGCACAAGTACGCTACTGGTACCAGTACAAGTACTTGTACGGCAATACGACATCACATGTCAATGGTTACATGCATGCCGTACTACTATACCGTCGTAGGCTACCATCAGGTACGTGTAGTTTCAACTTTTAAGTCCAAAAGAAATAATGCCATCATTGTTAGTACCTCACAACAAAAGCGACACATTCACATGCCATGACAGTGGCAGCACAATCCGACTTGCGACGCCGCAAGGCTTTGGCAGATGCGATAGCCGGCCTCGCCGGCTCCTTGTGGTGGCCTTATGGACCTTTTACCCGCTTGATGTGTGGAAAACACACCTTCAGGCCGACATCGTTTCCTTCCGACGGACCAACAGTAATTCCTTATCCGTGTGGTACCGTGGTATAGGATCCAAGACATTGCACTCGGCGTCGTCAAGTTTTGTTTACTTTTATTTGGAATCGTGGGTCATGACATGGTACATGCAAAGACGTCAGCGACGGCAATTGCTGCAACCCTCGCGTGCTGTAGTCCATGGTCACTTAACGACGTTGGAACACTTGATCCTGTCGGCGATTGCAGCTATCCTGAATACAGCCATTACGCTTCCTCTGGATGTAATCTCGTCAGTTCATCAGACATCATCATTGAATGATGACGATTCCAAACGCCTTTACAGGAGGTCACGTCTGAGTACTATTGAGGAAGACGAGGATGGAGCCACCAACTCAGAGTTGTTCCAAGAAGAACAAATTGACCATGATGAAGAAGTTATCCTCTCGCCTTCTCCTTTGTCATCCAACAACATTTCTTCCCTCTGGAAGGGTCTGATACCGTCGCTTCTGCTATGTTCCAACCCTTCCATTCATTATACTGTGTTTGACATACTAAAACAGAACATACTCACAAGACACGATCACCCACCCAAGTTGTCTTTAGTCGAATCCTTCATCCTGGGCCTCTTGGCGAAATTGACGGCAACCCTGGTCACGTATCCGCTGATACGAATCAAAGTTCTCTTAATGGTAACCCATCGGAAATCATTGCTGGGAACCCTGGTCGAGGAATACCACCGAGATGGAATTCATGGGTTGTACAAGGGCTGCAATCTGCAATTGACACATACGATTCTGAAAAGCGCTCTCCTAATGATGGTTAGAGAACGCATCACTTCCACGACCTATAGGTGGATGGTACCAAAGGATGGATAAATTATACATAAAGGGTGCGGTAATCCGCTGCTATGCCTTTACTACATTCCCACCAACGGCGCGTACTTGATTGGCTTGATGGCCTGCGCACCCAATCGCTGAATCTTGTTTTCCTCATATTCTTGATAGTTGCCGGGAAACCAGAACCATTTTGAATCGCCCTCACACGCCAAGATATGTGTCGCAATGCGATCCAGGAAGAAGCGGTCGTGACTGACAACGAGCGCACATCCAGCAAAGTTCAGCAGTGCATCTTCCAAGGATCGTAACGTTTCCGTATCTAAATCGTTGGTCGGCTCGTCCAGAATAATGAGATTCGCGCCAGATTTGAGCAATTTCGCCAACTGCACACGGTTTCGTTCCCCTCCGCTCAGATTGCCAACAATCGCCTGCTGCATGGCACCCTTGAAGCCAAACCACGAAACGTACGCACGAGATTGAACACGCTGCTGGCCGAGCTCTAGTTCGTCCATTTCGTTGGTGATTTCTTGAAATACAGTCTTGGACGAGTCCAATTCGTCCATTCGTTCTTGCCCAACACCCACCATGTTAACCGTGTCTCCGACGACAATCGTACCGCTGTCAGGAGTGTCCTTGCCCATGATCATCTTGATCAATGTCGATTTACCTATAGAGGCAAGTGTGAGCAAGTCCTAAAGATAATCACGGAAAACTGTATGCTGAAAGGCATTCCAACCTTACCTGCTCCGTTAGGTCCAACAACTCCGACAATACCGTTGGCTGGTAAGGAAAAGTCAAGTCCGTCTATCAGAAGTCGATTACCAAAGGACTTGCGCACACCCTTGCAATCAATCACAACATTTCCCAACCTCGGACCTGGTGGGATATAAATCTGACCAGCATTTCGCATTTCTGACGGTGCTGCGGCCAAGAGAAGCTCTTCGTACCGATTCAAGCGAGCCTTGTTCTTGGTGGCCCGTGCCTTGGGGTTGGATCGGACCCATTCCAATTCGGCCGCGACTGCCCTGGCGGCAGCAGACTGCGACTTCTTTTCACTCTCCAGACGCTTTTTTTTAGACTCCAACCATGCCGAATAGTTCCCCTCAAAGGGAATACCCTCACCACGATCAAGCTCCAAAATCCATTTGGCGACATTTTCGAGGAAATATCGGTCGTGAGCTGTGTTTCGGAAAAGTGTTAGAATAGTGATACTCACATTTGAGCAGGAGCAACACAAGATTTTGTGGAACTTACTAATGCAAACAACAGTACCCTTGAAATCTGCCAAGAACTGCTCTAGCCAAGAAATGCTTTCGGCATCCAAGTGATTTGTCGGTTCATCTAGAAGGAGCATATCATGGTTGGCGAGCAATAGGCGACACAATGCCGCACGGCGCTTCTCTCCC
>JAKSYS010000460.1:0-50919 GCA_022925895.1 Fragilaria crotonensis
GAAAAGGAATTTGAGCGCGCGGAGAACGCCCTACTCATGTGCCAACGAGTAGATCTTTGGTGCGCCGGTGAAGCGGAGGTGGAACGCGCTGTCAAGCACTTGCTCATGCTGGGCAAGCGGTACAACGCGCTGGAACCAAACTTTCCAGAGTTTATCAATGAATACTACCCTGGTGCTGGAGATATGGACTAGGACGGAAAGTAAAAGAGTTATTACGTGGAACTTTCATATCATTTAACTAGCATACAGCTTGCTTCTTATTCGTTGGAAAACAAAATCTTGTGTTTTGCTCAGAATCCTAGCGTTCTCAGGCTGGGGGCCTGTTCGGGTGGACTTGTACAGTATCCATCCTCATTGCGCAAGCAGGAGACAATCGCTTCAATAGCGTTAATCGCTGCGAGGTCTACACCATTCTCCTTGACGTAAAATGTCTGCAGCGTACGACAACAACCGATGAAAGGGGATGTGTGAGAGAAGCCATTCAACGCATCACAACCACAACACAAGGAATACCGAACTAATCTGAACAACATTGTTAACTCACTGTTCCATACTTTCCACTGAGACGGGTCCAAAAAATGTTGGGCAATGCAAACTTGAGTCCATCTCCCACATTAAAGTTCAGCACATTCCCACGTCCTCCAAACTGATCTACTACTAGCACGACGTATTTGTCATCCTTCTGACCTTCCTTCCCGAGATCCCAGTAATCACGAATGGCCAAACCTGGAGTATTGGGATAATTCTGGCACAAGACACGCACTCGAAAGCCAGTGTCTCGCTCCAATGCCTTGAGCATGTCATTCATGCGACGCGCCTGACCGGGAGTGAAGAATTTCTCCGTTTGGATGACATTGAGACCCGATTCGCTAGGCAAAAGATCGGGCCGATTTACAGGTTCCAGACGCGCCAAGGCAGGAGGGGGAATCATGAGCATGGCGGCGGTAGCAGCGGTTGTTACCAAGATATTGCGACGAGATGACTGCCCATTATCGTTGCCGATACCGGTCGGCAAAAGGTTGGTCTCGACTCTCTGTTGAGACATCATAGCGGGGCTGAAACCAATTGCAGTGTTCATGGTCAGCAATGCGGTAACAAACGAAAGAGAGCGCATCATGGGTTTTCGGCAGTGAGGTGTACGAATTGTGACGGTGATGGTCTTGGTCCTGACGCGGTGGGCCTATCGGACGTTAAAGGTAATCTGTGCCTGACATACATCAGATCGATGTCTGTGGGTCGGTGAGCTGAAGTGTCGGGGGGAGGTGTCACTTCGTAACGTACACATGTTTACATTATGCATGTGGGCTACTGTACGGTAGGCTCTATGTATAACGAAAACACGTCAGTATTAGAGAGATCCTCTTTTGAATTTTTACAATACAAATTTACAAAACTCCGGACCCAGTACCGGTTCTGGGTCCTCAGCTTCGTAAAATTGAGATTCGATTTTCCCTTAACTTCATGAATTTTGGGGTCCTTTGGTAAATTTGAAGCCCGAATTTCCCTTCGACTTGACACTGAACAAATTCCGTTCCACGTGTTTACTTCGTTCGGAAAGTACCTCCACGTGGAAAACAATATGTGTATATCAGCGTACGTTCTAGTAGTTTGTAGACTTTTCATCGTGCGGCGCGCTCTGAATTGAGGCGGCGCGCTTTGGCATGTCCCTGGAAGTTCGCGAACACAAAAAACTGTATCTTGTATCATGTCCTCATCGGAACTCGACGATGACGTTTGCCATTCCGATGTGGTTGTTCTAGAACAACCACATCGCGATGTAGGTCATTCGATCGCCCTTGTTTCGGGTGATTCAACGGAAGAAACGACATCTTCCTCCGGCAACGTGGACACGAGAAACTTGGCGTCTTCGTCACGTGCTCGATTGAGGTGATTGCCCGCGTCAACAGTCTCAACTGTCAAGAATGGAAGGGTCATGCAGGTGGCTCCATTCTTGACAGATCCCACAAATTTGATGGACATCATGCTTGTGCGGCAGTTGATTGCAGACTTACCGTTTGAGGCTCCTCATGGGAAGAGCATGGCAGCCTGGGCGACAAGTGCCAAGTATCTGAGCATATCCACGGCTCCGGATGGAAATGCAGTGTTCCCTTCAGTTTGCAATGGGCAATGGGCGTGATCACTTGAAGAGTCGGTTCCTTTAACATGCCATTGAATTCTGGTTGCGATGAGGATCCATCAAGTGAGAAGCTAAATGCTGGCGGCACCAAACAATGCAGCGATGACATACACTCCTTGGCCACTGCAAGAGCCTATGATGAAGAAGAGAAGGCAGACACCCGTCACAATGATGCAATGGGTTATCTAACTGTAGAACAGCTTCGAGGTTTGAGAGGTTGAAAGATGAAGGACGTAGTACCCAACTGTGCGTCGCCAATGCCTGCTAACAATGACATACTCATGGCTTTCAATGAAGCCATGGCCGAACGACAAAGGTAGCCGCAGTAGTGATGAGTAGCCAATCTAGCTGTCCTTTTTGTAATGTCTAAGAGTTAGGAGAGGGACAACTGATAGACTCTACACGTTGCATCTCCGCACCAGTCAGGAGTGTTAGGAGTTAGGACTGGCATTTAGGTGCAGTCTACATGTGCATAGAAACAACGAACAATTGTACTGGTACCTACCGCTACTACTAGTAGGAGTACTCCGAGAATAGCAATCAGTGGTACTCCGAGTACCAGACAAGAGAAATTTCGAAGGAATCTGAGTTGTGAAATTTATCTTGTTTTTTCTAAAAAGAGGACATCAATTTTACACTGTAAATTACAGGAACAAGTTTACACAAATCTTCGTAAGGTTACGGGTTCCGTACTGTAAACAATAAAAAGAGGATCTCTCTATTTATTGATTCCGCTGATTGCTTGATTTTTTCGACACACACTCTGGTCTTGGGGGTTCCGGAACTTTGATGAATGTCTAAGCACATTCTACACGATTTTATTACTAGGTGAATAAGAATTCTGGAACCTCTCATATCGAGCATATGGTAGCATGGCGTATGGTACCAGTACTCCAGTAGCTCTACCGGTTTGGGTTTGGGGTAATGTCATCAAAACGGTGCAATGTACTATTTACTACGTACTACATGATGTCATATATGTGCATACTACAGTATGTATGTGTAGCACACCAGTGGACCAGTGGAGGTACTGGTACGAGTACACTACAAGTGCCCAAGATTCAAGCCGAATTCATCGCGTTTCCTCCGCGAAATCATTTTATTTCACATCAACATTCCAATTCACGATACTATAGCGCCTCAACAGAGTCGCACCCCGAAGTGATCCTACCGTTGATCCTTACTACCTTGACGGTTTCGACTCGACCATCAGTGGAAGAGTGAATTATGGCGTGTGCTCGCAAAGTCTTTCCGGAGAAAGTCATCGCCCATGTGACTGAAGAACTCTCGAAGGTTCCTTGCAATGAACCTGTTCCCAAGGGCATGCTACTTTCGGAATCAATGAAGCGTTCGAGGTTGAAGGACACAACAGTAAGTTATCTGCAGGATGAGATCGCTCGCTCCTGCCACTTCAGGTAGAAAACACTCATTTCTCTTTTGTTGATTCACATCAGTTGGTAGAGATTACGGTTGACAACGATTCCAAGTCAATTTCGGAAACTGATATCCTTCGAGGTCGTGAGGTCTTGCAGCGGCATCGAGGAACATCGGGAACCATGGTCCTTGTCGTTCGGAGACCTGGGTGATTCTTCTGCCGCGAGCAGGCACTCTCGCTGTCTGTTCTCGCGGCGCAGATGGACATGAAACAAGACTTTGGAATAATAGCAATCATCAAAGAAACTGGTGTCGACAATGAGGGTATTGTGGGATTCCAACACGATTACTTTGACTATCAATTGTACTGCGACAAGACATATGCTTTCTACCAAGCTCTTGGGGATCGTAAATTGGGTGTCCAGTTCGCTTTGAACCCTCTTGCTTTGCTTGACTTGCTTTGTAATGCCTTTTCCCGCCTCTCGTCGAAAGGTGTGGAGGGAAATATGGTGGGAGAAGGTTTCACGCAGGGAGGACTGATTTTCTTTGGTCCTGATGGCGAACCAAAATTTGCGTACGAAGAAGAAACGGGGAAAGATGTGCCGATCAGAGACCTGGTTGCGGTTATTAATAACATGCGAAGGCTGTCGACCACCTAGTATGCGAAACCATCTCTTGTTGCGAATGACATGGCAACGCAAGTATTGCGTTGTCGTTGACGAGCAATAATAGAAATCAAGTCACTGCTTTCTCGCAAACTCGATGACACCTTTCAATAATGAAAAACATGATTGGTCTCGTTCCAGCACAAGACAAAAACTGGGCGTTTAAGTGCGTTGTCAATGCTTCTAACTCTCACCTTTCACGTAGCATTCCTAAATTGTGAAGTTCGGTGAATTACCGCGTGACAAGGTCACCATTTCTTCTCGGTATATACTTCTGTCCGTATTTATCTTGGTCGAGTCGAAGTTTACTCTACATTCCTGCGTTCCATGAGCGTCTCGTCGACGTAGCCACTTCATGGCCAAGGGCTGTGACTGCCCAAATGTTGTTGCCAAGTCGTCTTCGAATGATGGCTGCAGCATAGTCCATTCTTTGGTTAATTCCATACTTACCAGGTATGCTGCTCTGCTGTTGGAACTTCTTTATGCATGAAAATGTCATCTGTCCTCAAGGCTGCACCGCAAGGCTCTACTACCGAACATGCTTGAATCATGTTGTGAGATCTGAGCCGCAGCTGTGTTTTCCAGAAGGCTCTAGCAAAGCCAAATGATCGGGATTAATTACAACCGTATAGCTTCAGTTTCTTGCCAAAGTCTTGGCTTGTTTCCAAGAAAAAAAACTGATTTATCCATCCCCTCTTTGACATGATAAGCTTCAGAGGCGGCATCTCGATGCTCGCAGTTCACCATCGACCTCGAGTTGATCCTTCAAGGCGTCTTGGCGTTGTGGATACGACTTTATTTCAAGGGACACGCGCCGCGAAAACCGGTGATTAAAGTTGTGGAGACGAAGAGAGCGCGAACCAACTCGATGTTGAAATTGGTGATTGGCGCGATTCGGCTGAGGAACAATTCTGTTGCTATTCGTCGGAAGAAACCCAGGTCGCACTCCTGACAGCTTCCTCGCGGCTAAGTTGCATTGACCTTGACTGTATCACGATTGCCAAGCTTCACATTTTCTCACGTATGCACAGGCATTCAGTCAACTGTTGGCTAGCTTGTGGTTCTTGTAAACAATGAACTTGTATGGTCGATTGATCAATTACTGCGAGCGTTCGTGTCGTTTCATCTTTGTTTTACGCATTCTGTACGGCAAATTACTATATTGTCGCTTTATTTAGCAAGATAGTGCATCTGTTGCATTCGAACGACATGAGCTTGAGTTGTTCTGCGAGCGATACCCTTGTTCCCTGCGATCTCTTGAGAAATAATGTGGACAAAAGATGCGCCAAACTGGGTTTGAAATCGATGCCCTCCCCTCCATCAGCCGGGTTTATAACATCCCACAATCATCCACGACACCAAGGATTCCATTTTCCCACCGATGATCATGATAACATTGCCGTGCGTGAGCAAGTATCATCAACTTCAGTCTGCCTCGTAACGGTGTCCTACAGCATTATCATTAGTGAACGCAAGTGTACCCTCACTTAGGATGGGCCATTTGTTCCTGCACCGTCAGTTTTCATTGTATCAATCGCAAAATATTCATGCCCTCCATATTTGATCGTTTTGCACTGCAGTAGCTCTTTCCATACTTGCTTTGCTTCTTCCTTTTCTTCGTCGGTGGCCTTGATCTCCTTCCGAACAGGAGCAGCTGTCAAACGGCGTGGAGCATCGTATATTTCCTCGGCCGTCATGTCAGGTAAGTCAATACTCATGACATGTTCCATGCAGTGCAACATATTTGACACGTCTCGGCGGAGGCGGGTGGTATCTGCGATGTGATCCAAGTCGACACAAGCACGGCTAGCTAAAATCTTCAGTTCTTCTTCCGATATTGGTTCTGACGAAGAAGTTAGGTTCAAATCTGTAAGTGACCATGTTGGAGCCGGAAGCTGAAAGAAGCGAGAAGTTGTCGATTGAGGAACGCGGAAGCCTCGGATAGCTTGCATTGATGATCGCAACATTGTCGGACTCTCACGTCGGTGTTCAAAGTGTGTTGAAATACATTGCTGATACAATGTGCTGATTGTCGTTGTACAAGGTACAAGTAGTGTTGTTGTAGCGCGCTGTGCACTGCACACTGAACACCGTTTTGAGCCGTTTTTCGTGCGGAAAGATGATGCTTCGCTCGAAGTCGCGGGAGGCGGGAGGGGGGAGGCGGGAGTGATCATTTCTGAGTTTCAGATTTTGATGCAATGCTGACATCACTTTCGGAAGGGAAAACGTCAGCAATGTTTGCGTTCGTCATCAGAAAAATCTTGTTGATTTCTTACATCAAATTCGCAAGTAACATCACAAAACCCAAGCACTGTACAAGATATAGATCTTTCGACGATGTTTTCTTCCCTCGCACGACGCTCGCTTCGGTCAACAGCGACAGTAACGCGCTCCTTTTCTGCCTTCCCCACCCCTCGTCTCTTCGATTATGCTACTGTCACAGCAAACCTTACCGTCGGGGATGCCATAGAAGCAGTAGAGGACGCCTTCAAGGCCCTCGCCAAGGGAAAGGTCGATGTCCCCATGCCCATGCACATTTCGATTCACGAATCGTCAGTTGCCGGTCCAGGTGACTGTCACATTAAGGGAGGATATATCTCGGATACCCCAACATTTACTGTGAAACTCGCGTGTGTCTCCTTTTACAAGAATCTTGAAAAGAACTTACCTCCTGGATCTGGTATCTTCATTGTTGTTGACGCTGTCACAGGTGCCCCATTGGGCCTTTTCCAAGAAAATCGCTTCATGACGGACTTGAGAACTGGAGCAGCCGGAGCTGTAGCGATGAAGTACTGCTCCTCACCAGAACAAGATGTTGTGGGTTTCATTGGGACTGGAGCCATTGCGCGTAACATGGCCAGAGGTGCTGCAGCGATTCGCCCCTACAAGGGTGTCGCCTATGCATTCGCCGGCGCCGAGGATTTTTGTAAGGAAATGGAGGCAGAACTTGGCATGCCTTTCACGGTGGCCAAGACAGCCAAGGATTTGTGCGCACAAGCCGACATCATCTACACACAGACTCCTGGCGGAGAACTCGTCTTGGAGAAGGACTGGCTGAAGGCATCGGGAGTGACAATAATCGCTTCTGGTTCTGATCAACCAACCAAACAAGAGATCCCTAACGACGTCTTGGCTGCTGGAAAGTATATCTCTGATCTCACGAAGCAAACGTCGAAAGTTGGAGAGCTTCGAAGTGCGTTGAAAGCCGGTGTCATGACGGAATCTGATGTGTATGCTGAACTTGGCGAAATAGTCAACGGAGACAAACCAGGTCGCGAAGGGAACGAAATCATTGTTGTCGATTTGACTGGCACTGGGGCACAAGATGCTGCAATTGGAGCAGTTGCCTGGAAAAAATTGAGCAGCATGTAGATTAGGATGGGAAACGGCAGCTACTAGTGGGTAGCGGATGACTTCCCCTTAGACATTTTTTCGTTTGACCTGCTTCTTATTCTTCATACAGGCACTTGCATCCTATTTGGAGTACAATGCATGGTGCATTGAGTACAGACTTGTGGCAGTCACTGCACTCCCTTTATTTGCGACTCCAAGAACCTGACGCGGGTATAGCATCTGAGCTCCTGAGCATGATGTACTGGACTAATTAATCATTAACTCCACACTGATAAATAGTCTATTTAAGCACGGTTATAAACGAGTAAGAGTCATGTCGAAAAGTTTGACTCTCTTTTTCAACAAGGCAGGAAACATGAACATCGAAATTGCTGCGGAGGGAGGACTGGAGCCAGGTACACTCGCTCCGGTACTACCGGTAGCACATTGCAACAATGCTTGGAGTATGATGGTATGGAAGTACCATATACAATGTACAAGTACTGTAGAACCCGGTACTCAGCACTATGACTTATGGTACAAGTACTGTAGGACAGACCTTCCGTAACGGCCGTATCCAACTTCTCTTCCGTTGTGTAGAAATAATACTAAAGCGGTGCGGCAATGTCCTCTCACGGTCGACATTTCTCGCACCAGCCAGCATCCAGCTCTCATGCAAATTGTCAACCTCATCTCATTCCGGGCGCCACTCTGAAAGCGACGACTGAAGGTGTCGGAGCCTTGACGTCAAATCTCTCGAGTCGTTTTGCGTGACTTAGTTCAGACGCCTCTGCTTTCTTGGACAGTATCCAACATCAATAGGTGGGGGAAGTCTCGATCCGGGTAATGTCGATGAATCAGACACCAAAGGAGCGCAAACCGCATTCCTCGCAGGCTGGTGCAGCCTCCACATCATCTGTAGGATCCTCGCGCACATCTCGAAGTGGTCTCATATCTTCGAAAGAAGATACAGGTGACGATCAGCCATCGTCAGATCGCAGAAAAAAAGATGAATCGAAGGAAGCCAAACCGCAGTTGTCCGCAAAAACAGCTTTGTCAGCTCCCGTTCCAGACTACGATCCTCTCGAAGTGATCCCCGAAGAATATCGCAAGCACGGGGTCGACACTGAACCCATGCTATATTACATTCGTCAAAAGACTGAGGAAGAAGAGTTGGATGACTTGTTGGAAGCCGCACAGCGCGATGTGCGACTCCATCAGGCTCGCATCCGGGCGGCGTTGCTCAACAATCCCGCACTGTTGGCGTCTTATGACTTTACGCAAGATTCAGCCTATGTAGCGCGGCAAGAACGCAAAAAAGAGCGCATTGCAGTCGTCGAGAATTTGTCCAAGGAAGCAAAGATAATTCTGAAGGAACTTGATGAAGAGAAGAAAAATTTGACCCCTGCGGAAAGAACGCAGGTCAAGTTGGCTCGTTGGCAACGTGCTTTGGAATTGTATGTTTACTGTCCATCGGAAATGAGCTTGGATCTCCTAGGATTACTGGAAAAGCTATTGAACGGAACCAGCGAAGTAAGTGGAACAAGACTGATAAGCGTTTTGAATAATGCGGTGATCTTGTCGAGGTACTCATCCAACCAATGTTTTGTCCACAGGAGCAGGAACTCTCGGAAGTCCTTTCCCAGGCTTCAACCATGTGCTCCTCGCTGGTAGATGTTAGTCATCATTCGGTCCGGGATGCCACAGAGGATGCCGCACAATCCGAAGATGCCTACATGATTCGTCTGGAGGCGCATCAAATGTTTGCCAATAGCGCGCTGCGCAAGGTGGAAGAAATACAGTCACAGTTCAAAACTAATGGTCGAGCGGCACTTCAGATTGGTCATCAATTGGAATTTGCTGAGTCAAAGCGCGCTCAATGTGAAGCAGCATCCATTTTGATTCGTCGATGGTGGATGATGGAGCAGCTGGCCGAGAGTGAAGAGATCTCGAAGGAAGAACTCAAGGTTAACGAGGAAGTGAGAGGAGTTATTCCTCCAGCATCGTGCCGTATGGATCCACTCTTTACTCTGCCTGAACAATCGTTGGAGGCTGCCAAGGCACTGAAACAGCTTCGGGCCGTCGTCAAGTCTCGGGGAAATGCGGCAACTGCGGCAGCAACATCTGGAGGAGGGTGGAGTGATCCCAATTCCGCTCGTCGCTTTGACTTGACTGCGAACCTTATTCGCCGTACCAGTCAAGCACTAGAGCAAAGACTCTTGAACTCATTTGCGCAAGTCTATTCCGCTGGAGGATCCTATGACTTTTCTGATAAGCCTCGACCTGGATCCATCGATTGGGTCCACTTGAGGGAACTGGCGCAGGCTTTGTTGATGTTTGATTCCGGCCGTAACCTTCACAAGACCTACGTTAGTATGGTCATTACCTCTCGGTTTCCAGAGCTCTTCCAGGCCAAGAAAAAGCGTCAAGTCATATCCGAAGGTGAAGACAGTGATGAAGACATGGACTTTGACATGGATGCGACTAGATCCGAGCTTTCAAGTCTGTTTCATCGCGTGAGTGACGTTTGTACGGCCGAGTTTGAGCTTATCGCTCATGTCTTTGGACAGAGTGGGGGTAACGAGGAAATGACTCTGACTGTTGCCAGAGCCTTGCTGCAAAGAGTTATTTCGGACCCTAAGAATGGTCTCCAATCTCGTATCAGCGACTTGTTGGAAAGCATTGACCGACGAGGGGACTATGACGCAGGCTCGAAAAAGCTGGATACATTTGTGGTAATTCACGAGAAGGCAGCTGGTCTCTTCCATCTGTTGCGCGATGCTGCTGAAAAGATGATCGCGCACAGCAAGAGTGTGATTGGCAACAAAGATTCGGTCAGCGAGTACGAAACAGCTGTGAGTGCTGTGACTGCCCTGAAGCAATTCCTGACGTCGCAAGAGATCGCGCTAAGTAGTGGACATAGAAAGGGCTATCTCAATCTTGAATTGCGATTACTGCACCACAATTGCTGCGACATTCTTTTGAAAGCTGGATGCGAGTTGGATCGTCCGAAGGTTAAGAAAATGGATTTCAGTCGTGCCGACAAGGGTCTTTTGGAAGAGTACACGGCTCCAGTCCTCCCTATCAACTTCAAGCACCTTTTGACGTGTGATATTCTAAGCGGTCCACTGAAGTCATCCGTTGTCCGACAACCACTCATTTGTGCCACTGATTCCCTGGCCCGAGCCCGTCTCATGTTTGGGGATGGTAAGAAGGGAGGAGAACAGACTGCTCGTGTTATTACCTCGATCTACACACAAATGTGCAACTTTTACGGCCCCGCTTACTTGTACCCCATTGTACAAGCACTTGGAGAGAAGCTCAATCCAACCTCGCCAAATAATCCACCTACTCTTCCTTTCGACGAAAGTGATTCTGCACCTGATCTGGGGGGTACAAGCACAATTCTGGGTTGCACTCGAGTACGTTCATACTGCTGCCAAGTCATTTGACAGAGAGCTGTGGGCTGAAAATCGCCCAGGGAGTGGGCGAGTATGGGAAGTTCTTCAAAATACGGGAGGTCACTCAAGTATGGCCATTGCTCGCAAATGTCGGCTTCAATTTTATGCGGAGTTGGAGAGCCGTGGAGAAACTGCAATTCACAAAGCCTTGCAAACGCTGAGTGAACATATTCGATGGATCTTAGTCGCTGGAGGTGAATCCATGTTTGCCACAGGTGGTAATCGCTTCTTTTCAGGTGGAGGAGGCGGTCCATACGCCATTGCTCATGGTTCATCGTTGGAAACCCCTAACAGCCCGGCCGTCAAATCTCTCACGTTCTGTCTGCGTTCGCAGTTCGTAAACATCCAGGCTGCTCTCACTCCACAGTCTTTGTCAGCGTTTTGGGCGGCGCTCTCGATGAGACTATACGATATCTTCATCCCCTCGTCTTCTTCAACACTACACTATCACTCAAGTTGGGGCTGTCATTTTGTCACGTGACGTCGAAGCCTTGCGTTCCGTCTCCATGTTGGCTGGAAACGAGCATCCGCATTGGGACAATCTTCGCGAACTCGTGACACTCTACATGACACCTCCCGGAGCACTGAAATCCATGTTGGTGGGCCCCGAGGGTGATATCAATTCGGGCAGGGGCCTCTTTAAGCGAGTGGGACGGTATCAATCGCTGGTGTTCATGTCGCGACGTTCCGATTTTCGTGTGAAAACCAATCAAGGTCCTCGAAAAGGGGCCTGGGTGTTGGAGCTCTTGGAAGAATTGGGGGTACAAGACCCGACAGATGGCCACATTAACATGGGCCTATTCGCGGCCGAGCGAAAGCATTTGAATTGAAAGATTGCTCCATAGTGTAATGTGAACTGTGAACTAAGTGTCGTGCATGGCTATCTCTCGATCATCTCGAGCGAAGTACTCTTGTCGTTGTGAAGCGGTGGCTTTACCTTTTCATAACGATTGGCATCTCCGCCTCCAGGATCCTCTTGACTGGCGACAACATAGACAGCCAGGGCGATAAGGACAGCGCCAGCCGCTGCAGCTTGTCCTAATGTTTCACCCAAAAGCAGGTACGCAAAAAAGGCCGTGAAAAGCGGTTGTATAGTGTAAATAAGATTGGCTTCAGAAGGAGTCACCCTTGCTTGACCGAACGATTGAGCATAAATGGTATAGGCACACGTCACCAAACCGGTCCAGAGCACGGCGCCAATGGCTGGTGTGAGGGTCGATACTCTGATTGTACCAGCCGTCCATCCGCTGACGAGAGCGCTGAAAAAGGTTGCGACTTCAGGACCTCCAACATTCAACCGACACAGTCCAGATACGGCAACGACACTCAGGAGTGCTTCTGTTGTTGCTTTGGATGCTGCCAATCTCAACGGTGTTGTTTCTGTCGCGTACCGACTTAATCGAACAACATGCAGCGAATACAGGACGGCAGCTCCCATAATTAGAAGGTCTCCGTTGGACAAAGAAGCCATCAGGCTCAAACCCTCTTCTTTCCCATCCAGTCCCATGACGACAACTCCAGCGAATGCCAAGATACAAGCAATCCACGTACGAAGCGAAACGCTGGTCTTAGTCATGACTGCCGACATGATAGGCACGATAAGTGTGGTAAGCTGGACAATAAAGGCAGCTCGACCGGATGGAATGGTTTCTAACCCCTTGACTTGGAGAAAGTTGCCCACGAATAGATATGAACCAAGTTCTAATCCACCTTGAAATGGAAATTTTCTTCCAAAGTCTTCGATGGACTCCTCATTCTTTGATGATGAAAAGCAGGACAAGGCATTCAATACAACAGAGGCTACAATGTAGTAGGCAGATGAGAAGACGATTCCTGGCACTGCTGGTTGGACTTCGTACAAGTATTTAACCACGGGTCCGTACGTTCCCCACGCAAGTGGGACGCTAGCAAGGACCAACAGGCCTGCGGTTCGATCTGGGCCGCCACTGTCCATGGGGTTGTCCTCCTCAGAGAGGTTCAAAGGTGTCACAGCCTTGTCGTCATTCCATCGATGAAGTACGACCTGCGGAGAGGGTACAACAAAAGAGGCAACCAGAGGGCTCAAGAGGATGAGCAATAGGAACCGTTTCATCGTTCTAGCCTTCCATCATGATGAACACTCGTTGCGGCGAATAAAGCTAATTGCTAATAACAGTAACAGTCCGTAGTCCGTGGTCGTCGGTCGTTTGGCATGTCTGGCATGTGTCGCTGTGGCGGATGCTGGGACCCGGGACTCGGTACAGTACGAGGGACGCGTACAGTACCTGGTACACCATGAATCAGTACCAGGTACTTGTACATTGTACGGTACTTGTACGCACGCATCAAACATACATACTGTACTCGTTTTTGACGCTTGTCTCCATCGTTCTCGGAGTAGATGCGTATTTGATGTTCGTGACATTCTGCTATGTCATATGTCATACAGCTACTGGTAGAGTGGGACCAATCCTTCGTAACAGGCGACAGGCAACCGCCAACCGTCACGTCGGTACTAGTACTGTACCATACGTGAGGCATGCGATAGACAGAAGTGAGCAGTACGAATTTGATGAGGTTCACAGCAGAGTCCTGCACCGGGTATGACGCCTGTGCCCATGGGTACCCAAGGCTACCGGTAGGCAGCCTTGGACCACCCATGACCCAACCACGCTTCGCGCGGTCACGCTTGGACCACCCGTACCCACCCACGCCGGCTAGGCCGTACCCATACCCACCCAGTACCCATTTTCCCTGCAAAAATTTAGCCCGCCGCAGGCTATTTTTCTAAAAGTTGCTCTCACCGTGTACTATACTCTACTACTCCTTACTAGCTACTGTATACTCAGAGTACACACTGGTCGATTCGTGTGGGCAGGTTAGACCACCCATTACCCACCCACGGTTTGCTCAGTGGAGTTTGGACCACCCATACCCACCCACCCACTGGTTGGGCATGCCCATACCCACCCATTAACCATGGGTATGGGTGGGTAGTGGGTGGGTACTGGGTATGGGTACCCAGTGCAGGACTCTGGTTCACAGTTCTCGGCATGCAATTGTAGGTTTTAGGTTAACCTTGTGACTTGTGATTGTATCTCGGCATGCAATTGTAGGGATAGCCGCGCCATTTTGGGTGTGGTATGCTGTACGCAACATACATATGACGTAGAGACGATGTCTGTACGAGCGTCACGCCTTTCGCTCAACATTCAAATTTCTACTCTACACGTCCTCTCGATTCTTCGAATCACGTATCCGTATCCTCCTTCCACCTTGATCAATTTCGACCGAGGCTGGAAGTCCACTGGTTGAGTAGTTCCTCGCCTGTTTGACACAGCACCTCTACATCAATTCAATGTCTACTACTAATGTGAAGAAATTTCTGGCAAGGAAGAAACGCAAGCGATGCAACAGCAGTAATGATTCAGGAAGTGACCGACCCAATCACACATACGACGACAAGAACCAACATGGGGTTATCCACCTAGAAACTAAAGAAGACGACAGGGATGAAGTCCGCCTTGATGTTCCGGAATCACGCCTAGGGGAAGAACGAAGTCAAACGCATCGATCTGAGACTGATGATAACTGTCGGAAACTGCAACAAATAGAAGCACAAGAAGTGCGTCAGTATGATCCTGATCAGAACGAACAGCTGTTTCAAAGCATCAACCTCAGCCCTCTGGACAGCCCCCAATCCTCAAATTCAGATTTCCATCCGAATCCGAGAGACTTTAAATCGGATGTACAACGTCTGGAACAGCTTCTGGAGAAAAAGGACATCACAATTCAACACCTCTCGGAAGATCTTCAACAGACCCGCGCCGTGTTGTTTCAGACTCGCAATGAGTTGCAAGCCTCGCGTAAACAATCGCTCAGGCTCAAGACCAGAGCCTTCGATATTCATCAAAAGTTTTTACGGTGGGATAAAATGTTGAACGATTGGATGGTGCAGAATAGAGGAAAACCTCATCAGGAATGGGACGCGCGACCAGCATTCAGTACAGTTGTGACGCCAACGGTGAAACAGACAGCTGTCACTGATCCAGAAGCACAAGGCAGTCGCCATGGTCCACCTACAAAATCGACGGCAGAAAATATTGAAACGAATGTCGAAAAACCTACGCCAACGGGTGCGGCGGGTGGTGTGAGTAAAGAACATGATTCAGACCATGCTGCGACGACGCATCCACCCATTCCTCAAGCGGTCGTCATGTCTGGCGATTCGGAAGAAACTTCGATTGATTCCTTGGTGACGACACTCACTGTAACTAAACCGCAGTCACTTCCTAAAACCTGCAGCGAAAAGACCGGTGCTGAGTTGAACAAACTGACCTTAAACACGATGCAACCCCCGCTACAAACGACATCCAAGAAACTGCCGCTAACACAAAAAGGTCGCTCTGAGGAGGAATCAATACAATCAATGATTTCCTCGGTCCCTCTTGTGTCGAAACCTACGGAATCTTCACGGACGCTCACTCCAGATCGAACGTCGCATGATCCAAACCGATTGAATTCACCTGCCGATAAGACCCGAGACTCTTCCCTGACAACGTCGCAAGCGAAACAGGAACCAAGCCAATGCCTTTCCGAATCGACACAGCGGCTGTTCACCAGCTCTCATCCCACATTTGGTGCTGTTCTTACGCCGATGTGTCCCAGTCCTACGAGGAGGGCATCCTCCAGCAGCGAAGGTAGCGACGACGAGGGCTTGCTTCGCGATGCTTGGATTTTGGCGCAACAACGCAAGCCGGGATTAAATGAAAAACAACCAAAAAGGACAAAGGCTGAACCTGAGAAAGCAGTTTCACTTTTGGTGCCATTGTGCGACAAAGAGAATTTCAGCCCTAGTATTCAGGATCCAAGGAGAGTGACACTGACACCAAAAAGAAAATCAGAACGCTCTTTGTCGCAGAACTCTGATAATACAGAAGGTAGCCCAACCAGATTGGAAAAAGCTCGTCGTTCTGTCTTGCTTGAAAGACCGCCAAACGAACCAGTAAACAAATCGAGAGATGCGCTCTTGCCACAGAGGCCATTTTCCCCACGCCCAGAAAATGCTACTTCGCCGAAAAAACTCAAGGCAATAACGCAGAACGAGACTTTCGACACATCTTCATCGAACAGTCCCTCGTCGGACGAATGCGCCTCGTCTGAGGCGTTGTTGGCTCGGGAGTCTATTGATAAACTGGTCGTGCGTGCATTGCCAACGCCAATGGTTCCCGTGGCCTCAGAAGAGAAAACGAAAAACCAAGAGTCGCCCACCGCCAACGATTCAGTCCCTGTTCCTCAGAAATCGACTGTATCCAGCACCAGTTATTCAGTAGCGCGAGCCCTGAACGGATGGAGATCTAACGTTATGGCACGTACATTTGTCGACGAAGCGCTTGGCCCACAACCTCACACCGAGTCATTCGAAAATCTCACGAAGGTAATCAACCCGTACAAGAAAACTGCATTTCATATGAAGGCTCAGAGCCCATCGGTCACGGAGTCTACGACGATGCCAGCCCCCAAAGCGGTTACTGTCAACACGTCCTCGTCGCCCATGTGGTTGAATACGTCGAAGGCTACATCCTACAAAATGAAAGACGATGAGGAGTCGCAGATTGCTTATAAACACGTTGAAGTTATCCGTGGCAAGAAAAAACGAGAATGTTTGCCCGGCCATTCTTGCCAGGGTTGCGATCCATTTTGGGCTGCTGTCTGTGATGGAAACGATGTGTTTGATCGGAAGCAGTTTCAAGACTGCTCACGGCATCGCGCAGCACACAGTCCAGAAAGTACGCCTCCTAATTTCTGGGACTTATCGTTTCGTGATGAAGTCCTTGCGCGTGACGAATCCCGAAAAACCGATGAAAAGCCACCAGCTAGAGAGTCAACAGAAATATAGAAGCGTGAGGAATAAACTAGCAAGCTCCATTCGAATTATCTTCCTTTGTCAATCTCCCTCTGAAAAAGTCTGCCATAGAGACGCCCGCCTTCGTATCATACCCGGTCGTGGCTGGCATGTTGGTCCACCCATTTCTAGAAATGGTCTTTTTGCCCACGTAACAGGTTCGATGTTCATCGGCGCGTCGCATATCTGTGATCGGCGCAGGTGGGTGATCTACCAAATCGGCCACTGATTCCTCTGCCAATTTCTGCAGACTGGCATCCCAGTCTCTCAACTGGCGTTGCATCGCTGGTAGCTTAGCAATCTTGTCCAATTGATCCACATGCATTTTGCTCCCAGCATGCTGTTTTCTTTCCAGCTCTTCGTATTTTGTAAGTTTAGCTAAAAGCCGTCCCCGTTCCTTCTTTTTCGTTGCCGATTGTAGCCGTTGACTGGCCAATTTGGGAAACCATTGTCGTCTCAACTCCCTTCGTTCCGCTTCACTCATAGCCCCTTCAATTGTGGGATCCAACAAGAACAAATGATGCACAACCAGCGCTGTCGCAACACTGAGGTTGAGAGAATCAGCAAACCCACGTAGTGGCAAATAGACGCGTTGGTCGGCTCCATCCAAGAGCTCCGGCGTACACCCTACGGCTTCCGTCCCAAAGCATATGGCCAATTTAGGCGGTATGTGATCTCTCGTGACGGATTGGTCCAAACAAATGGCTTCCTGGGACAGATCAGTGACCCAAACAATATGTCCCGTCGCACGAAGCTCTTCCAAGCACTCCTTCGTCGACGCAAATTCCCGGACCGTCAGCCACTCCGTCGCTCGTTGTGCATACAAGTGATGCAGTTTCCGGGCCTCCACGTCATCAGTGTTGGCATGGATCTGGGTCCCCCTCATAGAAATAAGCATTTCTCCCTCGTCGGGTTCTCGTACTACTGGCGGGCAAATGATCCACACATTTTGAATCCCCAACGCTTCCGTGGTTCGTAATATGGCCGAATAGTTGTAGTCGTTGGTGCAGCGCTCCACCACGACGGTGATTCGAGAGGTTCGCTTTTGAATCGCCCCTTCGGCCTTCCGAATCATGCGCATATCAAGATGAGGGGGAATCCAGTAATATGGAAGTAGAATCGTCCGTATTGGAGGGTTTTTCATTTATGGTGTTTGCTGTCGTGTCATGTGTCAAGGTGTGATCCCGTGTCTCGTCGTCCTCATGTCTTTTGGGGGGAGGAATACTCGTCCTTGAAGAAGCTAAACAGCATTGCAGGAGTAGGATTGTCGCAGCCGAAACAACGGCGCCGGTTACGAACGGTTTCCAAAACGACATGAGCCGAAAAATGTGGGCTCATCAAGTTTCTTTGTTTTTAGGATGATATGAGGTCAATGAGTGGTGAGTGCGCGAAATGTGTGTAGACACCTGACAGGACGACTGGACCCATATTCTTATCTTATTGATTACTAGTGTCTACCCTCCCAACGGCATTATTTAAGGCCAAATGACCTTATATAAGGCCGTTTTTGCCAACCTCCATTATGCTTTGCCAATTCTGTAGCAAGGTCCGTTGAGCTCCAGGTTTGGCATGTCTCTTCGTAACACTTGCAGCAAGGTTGGGGTAAAGGGGTTTTGGCTGGATATCCTTCCTTGAAGAGTAATTAGAAATCTTCGGCGGCTAAATTTTTTTGCTAAGGAATTTTGATCGTATTTGTCGACGGTCGCCCCCTGAACTTTGAAGGATCACACCTCCTTCAGATCAAAGCGAATTGAGCTCTAAATGCCAAGAGTCGATCCTCGTTTCGTGATTGGAGCAAGGGTGCAGGCGAAAGCTCACCATGTGACATCACTGTCTGAGTGTCACCGAAGATACGGAGCCAACGCCAAAACGAAGCACGTTATCGGGACTGTGACTTCAGTAAATTCAGTCCCCTCGACCAACAACAAGCGTGCTGTCACTCTCATCACCGCAGCTTACGAGCTTGGTGGTGGTACTATCAAGGAGTTGTGCTTGAATTCGCGATCAATCAAGTTGGCAGAAGAGGGATCGACGACAAACCCAAGTAATGAACCCGTGACTGGACTCGAATGGAAACGACGCTCCCATCGACGACGCAATTGGAGCTCATGTCGCAAGAGTGAGCAATGAAGAGATGGCTGCAGCTCTCGAGAGCTCAGATGAGGAGGTCGAGGACGAGGTAAGAGCTGCTGAGACGACAAGAATTGCAGCTGCTGCAGCAGCTTTGTTGCATTGCCAGGAGGGCCACCGCAAGGACCAGCAGGACCCTCCCTTTGTTGCAACTGTTCACGATGTACACTGGCGTGCGTCAGCCGCCACTGAACCACCATTGAATGGTGCTGTTCCTCCTCGTCAATGGAGTGTCAGGACTGCTGTGGGAGATGTCTTGGTTCCAGGAGCAGGAACAAACGTAGCCGCCGTGTCTGAGATGTCAGGGCTGGATTTTTTCTTCTCATGTTCCCTCCAAAGCAACTCAGGGCCATGGTCGAATTGACTAACACCGAATTGATTAAGTTGGAGCTGCAAACCACAAACACCTCTGAAATACTCAAATTCTTTGGCCTCTTGATCTTGATAACGACGTACGAGTTTACGTCCAGGGCAAGCTTGTGGGCGACGACGGCACAAATGAAGTATAGACCAGCACCTCACTTTGGTCGCACAGGAATGTCAAGAAAACGATTCGACGACTTGTTTCGGGCAGTAAGGTGGAGTAAACAACCTGCTGAACGTGAACAGCAGGACGAATGTTCAGAGGTACACAGGTGGAAGTTGGTGGATGACTTCGTCGATGCATTCAATGAACATCGAGCAAATTTCTTTGTTCCGTCGGATCACATTTGTGTTGACGAGTCCATGAGCCGTTGGTACGGCCAGGGAGGCCATTGGATCAACCATGGCCTCCCACAATACGTTGCAATCGATCGCAAGCCTGAGAATGGCTGCGAAATCCAGAACTCTGCTTGTGGTCGGAGCGGTGTGATGCTTCGTCTAAAGTTGGTGAAGGGTGCTGACCTCGTTGGTGAGGAGGACGAAAATCAAGGGAACCAGGAGGTCGGTCTGTTGCATGGTACTCAAGTCTTGAAACACGTTGTCTCACCCTGGTTTGGAACCAATCGAATTGTTTGTGCAGACTCCTACTTTGCTTCGGTCGGCGCAGCGAAGGAGCTTTATCGAAACGGACTTCGATTCATTGGCGTCGTCAAGACGGCCACGAAAGGATTTCCAAAATCCTATCTCACGAACGTTGAACTCCATGAACGCGGCGACTTCCATGCCGTAGCTTCCGACAAGACTGACGCTATGGATCCTGATATGGCTGCCTTTGTGTGGATGGATCGTGAGCGCCGGTATTTCATTGCAACGGCAGGCAGTCTTGCGGAGGAACACCATATACTCGTTGTCGCTGGCGGCAAGTGAACCGTGCTCCAAACGCAGCTCCAGAGAGGTAATCATGACAATCAAGCAACCTCAAATTGCAGAAGTCTACTATGATACTTGTGGGGCTATTGACCGTCACAATCGATACCGACAGGACGACCTTCGAATGGAAAAGAAGGTCGAGACAAAGGATTGGTCGGTAAGAGTCAATCTATCTATTTTTTCCATGATTGTTGTCGATACATGGCTTGTTTTCAATGCATTCAAGAATGCCCCAGACCTTCTTGCGGGCAAAAAAGCGATTCTGCAGAAGGACTTCTATGCAATGCTTGCAGAGGAGTTGATTGACAATACCTACGGCAGCAGCATCAGCAGTGCACGGCGACCGAGGTCGTCACCGACCAACTATCAAGATGCGTGCATGAGGGCGCTGGAAAATGGATCTGCACGCGCTGGTGTCCTCACTCATTTAACTCCAGTCAAGAGGCTTAAGACTTCTGGAGGTAAAGCAACGAATCATCGGTACCAAGGGCGATGCAGAGAGTGTCAGAAGAAGTCAACTTGGCAATGCAGCGACTGCGGCGACAGTGGAAAAACGGTGTTTCTTTGCTCAACAATATATGGCAAACGGTGCTTTTTGGACCACATTGCTCGCAACCATGCACACATAGATGAAGAATAAAGCATCGTATCAATGTTTCAATCAACTTTTATTAGTGTCAACATTGCCGTATTGACCGTCATGGTCAAACCCCTTTTTGAGTGGAGTACAGTATCTTTTCCACGAATGCTGGCAAAAAATGGATGACCTTATTTAAGGCACTCGATGGCATTACTTAAGGCCAAGGGCTTGGGAGGCTAGACACTAGTGGGTGCCTCCCAATTGGTCGGACTTTTGGAATACGTGTACGGTAAAAACGAAAAAACCCACGCCTCCCAATCGGTCGGACTTTTGGAATACATGTACGGTATGGGTTGTGCACGGTTGTGTGTAGTGGCAAGCGTGCTGCAAATGATGTGTTTTACAACACAATTAGATGAGGAAAAAAGTGACAAATTCATAGAAATTTGCTAATTTAGATTGCCAAAATACACAGTATTGAAGTTGTTTACAAATCCTGTTGATGATACTGAGGGCACAGTTTTGATATCAGGACCTCCTTATAAACAATGTTGTGCAGAAGATGACCATCAGTAAATATGAAAAGATCATGTGGGTTACGAACTCTTGAGAGAGCAACGTAAAGCTGGCCATGTGCAAATACACCTTGTGGCAAGAAAATGCCAACTCTTCGCAATGTTTGACCTTGACTCTTGTTGATCGTCATTGCATATGCTGGTTGAACTGGAAACTGACGCCGCTTGAAGACAAATGGCAGCTCATCTTGAGGTGATAGGAGAGCAATCCGTGGTATGTCCACAATTTCTGCAGTGGTAGGAATCAAACACTGGAGGACAGACTGTGAGATACGGCGAACAATGAGACGGGTGCCATTGCTGAGTGTGCTTGATAGGTTTCGAGCAGCATGACCAACATGCCTTTTTCAGAGTGAGGCAATGTGGTGGAAGGCCAGATAGCTCCAAAGAGTTCAGGAATTCAGGAGGATAGAGGGTATGTGCAGGATCATTAGGTTCCTCAGATATGATGTTGTCAATACTGAGAAACACATGTTCATCATGAGGTAGCCTTGAGGTTACCATATCATTGATTCTTTGAACATCTTTGTTTTTAGGACATAGAATAGCACGCTCAGACCAATAGGCTGGTTCATTGGAAGAAAAATCATCAAACACATGCTCAACCAGTTCGCTTGTATCCTGAGGCTGGAATATATAAGATGGTAGATTTATTGGGGAAGGCTCCATATCCTCGCCGATCCTCAACAGGAAAGATGCAAAATGGGAAAGTACTTCTTGGAACTCTGGGTTAGCATTTGTGTTCTGTAAGTCCATTCGCAATCGCATATTTTCAGAGAGTTGCATTACATTCACAGATGATGTTTGCCAGACTTTGGATTGTAGGACAGTTGAATGCACAGTGGTAGCTCTTCCAGCATGGCGTAGTATGGGAAGCACTTGACGAAAGTCACCACCCATGACGACAACCAAGCCACCAAATGGAGCATCATTACGCTCAAGTAAATCACAAAGAGACTGTGAAAGAACATCAAGACCAACACCCTTAAGCATTGTGATCTCATCAATGATCAAAATCTTTGCAACCTTCATAACTTCTGCCTTCTCTTTGATAGGTTGCACATGGATGTTTCATATAATTGAATTGAAGCCCGGATATATAGTGCAGAGTACGGCCCAAAGGGGCAAAGTTTGAGGCAGCAATGCCTGATATGGCCGTTGCAAGGGCAACCTTCCTTCACTGCGCACCTTGGCAAGGATCATCCTGAACAACTCCGTCTTACCTGAGCCTGCAGGTCCATCAACAAAATAAACATTTTTCTGATTTTCAGTACCAGCATTGTTGTTCACAGAAGCAAGTACAGCATCAAAAATAGCACGCTGTTCAAGATTCAGGAGAGGGAGGCGATCCAGCTGCTGTTGAATATCAGTGTTGGATGATGACAGCTGCAATTCTAACAAATGGTTGACTGAATTGTTGTCCATGGCACTCCCATGCTCCTCAACCAGAAGTGTGCGGAGGGATGGTATCCATTCGAATACAGAACGGCTGTGCATTATCCCCAGAAGGGCATCAAGTTTACGCACAAGGAGGTCCTGCAGGTGTTGTTCACTAAGGCTGGGTTGACGGTGTGCATAGTCTTCTGACAGGGCAGCCCAGTGAGAGTCATAGAGTGACCTTGGGTCAGAGACATCACAGTTGAAGAGGATGATTGCAAAAAGTCTTCTGAGCCTTGCTGGGGAGAGTGTCTGTGTGGCTTCCTGCATGGCTCGATGCCACTCAGTATCATCATCTAGAAGACCCAATGTACGACAGGCATCTTGAAATGTTGGACAAAGTACATCATCAACGGTTCAGAGCTTCAAAGCTTGTTGCACCTTTCACTACAGTCAACATCCTTCGCAGGAAGTATCTCTCACCAGAAGAAGGGGAAGCACTGTAGAGGCGAGACACAGTGGGGAATGTCTGCCGGTGATTGGAGCGTCACCCAGCACTTCTCGACACCAGCACTTTTCCATGTGTAGTGTTGTGGGATGTCATGATAAAGGAACTGGCGAGCATACTGATCATGCCGATTGAGGTCCAACCAGGCAGTCAATTGTGTACAGGGTGGTCCTCTTGCAAGCACTTGAGCAACATTTTCATTTTCCTCAAAAACCACTGATTGCTGATTGGGAAGATGGAACATTAGGCGCATCACATTGGGCTTCTCTGAATGTAGACGAAGGCTGAAGAGGCGCCAGCATGCCTCTGATGCAGAGACATAACGTCCATCAAGATAGAGCTTGATCTCATCAACATCTTCCCCATCTGACTGCAGCACGGTCGTGTCCCTTGTATACATACTTGTAGAGGTACTTGACGGCCTGCACTGAATTGCACACCTCAACATTGATATGACAATCATACTTCTTGGTAAGATGGCAATTATATGGCACAACCCAGCGGTTGTCCAACTCAGCTCCTCGAACAGTTACAGTCCTTCCATCATCACGTCGATGATATTGAGGGAATCCATCATCATTGAGTGTTGTCTCATCTTGAAAGGGCCGGGGATACTTGTCCTTGCATTCACCTGCTGGCTTTGTAGAACTATTACAACACTTCAAATTTTTCCATCGATTGGGGGAAACTTTGGTGCCACAGGGCCCATGCAACATACACCTCTTCACAGTTGCAAAAGTTCAGGATCTATCAATGCATCTGGGATCTCAGCTGAAACAATATGGTCAATGTCAGATTCTGTGCGCGGTTTGTCATTCTCTGCCAAATGACCAGTACATGTGCATGTGGCAATCCTCGCTTCTGAAATTCGATGGTGTAGATAGCAGCCACAACCCTTCCAAGCACTTGCCGCTTCTGGAGGTCAAACATCATCTCTGTAAATTTGAGATGGAACACTCGTGCCACCAAATCTGGTCTGTCATTTACAGTTTGGCCAGGAAGAAGGTTTTCAACAACTTCTGGCCACTGCGGATTGGTTGTCATTGTAATAAAGAGGTCTGGCTTGCCCATTCGCGCACAATTGCCAATGCATCCTGGCAAAGCTGGTGCATGTTTCTTGCACTTCCAATGTGAGATGAAGGCAGAATGATTCGTCGCCCCAGCTGTCGAGTGTTTGTCACATCCTCACCAGCAACAGCATCTGCAATGCCTTGATAAAGTTCAGCACGCAATCTTGGTTGATTAAGACGGATGAAATTAAGACGGCCTTGTTCCACTTGGGCATAGCAGTCCACAATGTATTGGTGAAACAGCTTCCTGCAAAGTGAAGGTGATTGGAGAACTGAGCAGCAGGTCGCATAAAAGCCGAAATGCAGCATGCATGAGGCAAGTTAATCTTGTCAAATGTGGAGTCGTAGCATTTGGACCAGTTTGCATCATGCCAGGATGCCAGCCTCTTGGGAGCCTGTTGGAAAAAGGAGTACATATGCCAGTGGAGAATAGTCGGGATGGAGCTCTGAGATTGACTGAATTGCTCCAGCACGAAGCAATACTCGAATATCACGGTTACCTGAACCTTCGTCAGGAAGAATCACAGCTACCTCACTGGAACTTGGTGCATTGTACCGTCTGTTGTCCAATTCAGGTTGATCCAGGATATGCATTGCAACATTGTGGCCAGGCAATTCAACATCATGATTACCATCAGTATTACTGGCCAAGGTTTCTCATCAAGAGCTTGCTTGAATAATCCATACAGCCGGTTTTGATTCTGAATCATTTGCTGCAATAAAACCAAAGTATTCCTGTCCAAGGTATTCAAATGATGTAAACGATTGTCCACCTCATGGTTAGTGTCATAGAAATAGAGTTGTGCAAAAGCAGGATGCTGTCCAGGTTCTGGGAGCAATGATCCTAACCGGTGGTACATTGAGCCATGAATGCGAAAAGTATAAATTCCACAACTCCTATCAATCAAAGCATCATCCACATTAGCGCCTATTGAGGCAAAACTCAAGGCAGAGTTGTAGGCACGGATGTGTGGCATGAACAATTCATGTGCATGAAAAAGATCCATCAACACATTTGGTGTGGGATCGAGAGGGAGGAGAGATACCTTGCCCTTGGCACAGCAAGATGAAAAGTAGCCCCTTTCAGACCTTGATTCATTTGGAAAATGCAGTGCAGAGCAGCCCTGACATTCAACTGTGCATGGGCCAAGGACATGACGTGCTGGAGCAGGAGCAGATGAATAGGCTGCGCCATTGGTGCGTTGGCAACTTTGGCGTGTTTGTCTCATGTGCTCTTGGTGCTGAGTGGTGATGGCAGCCATCTGTGTGGCAGCAACAGGGTCACCTTCTTGAGATCTCTGGAGGCGCTCCAGACGTGTTTGTCTCATGTGCTCTTGGTTCCTAGTGGTGATGGCAGCCATCTGTGTGGCAGCTACAGGGTCACCTTCTTGAGATCTCTGGAGGCGCTCCAGACGTGTTTGTCTCATGTGCTCTTGGTGCTGAGTGGTGATGGCAGCCATCTGTGTGGCAGCAACAGGGTCACCTTCTTGAGATCTCTGGAGGCGCTCCAGACGTGTTTGTCTCATCTGCTCTTGGTGCTGAGTGGTGATGGCAGCCATCTGTGTGGCAGCAACAGGGTCACCTTCTTGAGATCTCTGGAGGCGCTCCAGACGTGTTTGTCTCATGTTCTCTTGGTGCTGAGTGGTGATGGCAGCCATCTGTGTGACAGCAACAGGGTCACCTTCTTGAGATCTCTGGAGGCGCTCCAGACGTGTTTGTCTCTTCTGCTCACGGTTCCTGGTGGTGATGGTGGCCATCTGTGTGACAGCAACAGGGTCACCTTCTTGAGATCTCTGGAGGTGCTCCAGACGTGTTTGTCTCTTCTGCTCACGGTTCCTGGTGGTGATGGCGGCCATCTGTGTGGCAGCTACAGGGTCACCACCTTCTTCTTGGGACAGGTTGCGAAGTTTGGCACGCTTTTCCTTGCTGCAATGGCAGCTGGCTTTGTTGATAGTGAATGTTTACTTGGGTGTGACATAATGGTTATATGCTGATTGGAAAGAATTGGAAGCAAGGAATTATGTGAGCGGTACAATTACTGTAGGTGTATGAGGTACTGAGTCTACAGTACAGCGTACAGTACCATACTGTACAGTACTCGGAGTACATCTTATAGTGAGTGAGTGTATGAGGTACTGGAGTACAATGTAGAGTCGTAACAGGGACTACAGTACAGCCAGCGTACAGTACTGTGCAATGACCACCAATAATACAACTTCACGACGCAACCCGCCGTTAATTAAGCGTTATTTTTCAAAAAACCAAAACACCCACCGTTAATAAAACGTTATTTGAGTAAGGGATGGCTTTTGTATTCAAAAAATTTGCGTTCATGGGGGGGCCAAGCACCAATACTGGCGAAGCTTCTTGGTTACTGTTACTTTCAGTACTCAACCCTGGCGAAGCTCCGTAGTGAAAAAATTCAGACAGTATTCATTTGATCCAGTACCCCAGAGTGGTCATACTCCGTAACAGACGGACGCACGCACGCACACACGCACACAATTAATTTATAATATAGTAGGATAAGTCACGAGTATTCGCATATAGAATTTCTTGGATTACAGTACTGTTCCGTACAACTCATATCACATGGTACAAGGTACAAGTACTGTAGTAGAGTGTCCGAGGTCCGAGTTTTACATGTACTGTCTACTTCAAGTACAGTCGTCTTGATACTGTGCATACTCCAGTATGCAACCTGCAACACTGCGACCTGCTTCTCGGTATGCAATACTTGCACTCCAAGAATTGAGAACTCGTACTAAAGTAGTGGTCACTTGTATTGTACTACTACTTAGTCGGAGCGAGTGATTGGTATTTTTTCGCCACGTGTAATTACATAGGGGAGAGATGCATTCATAACGGTTTTGCACCAGGCAACGCTCTGCTGATACGGTTCACCCAGCACACCAGTCCACAGTATTTGTTCAATGTAGTACTCCGGTACCTGTACCAGGTACTGTTGATCCAGTACTACCGGTAGTGTTATTGATGAATTTGGGATGTATCAAATAACGTATATAAAAAATTAGAGAAGGTATGATAGTATGCATATGTCATAGGTACAAGTACCGTACAATGGCACACGGGAACAAGTTGGTACTTGGGGTACGTGGTAAAGTAGACGTGGAACAGCAGTTCTTCGGTAGAGAGCTTCCATCTGACCCGAACAATGCGTCACGTGCGTGGCTGGTGGGAACAGTTCAGAATTGTGGTGAGTGAGCCAATCAGGTCGCACCGCAGCGACTGCTGTGAGCAGTGTTCAGTGAGTGGAAGGAACATAATTTTCAACTGTGTGATTCCTTGGAGATCTGTCAGGAGGTTGTGTGGTATTGTACCAGGTACCGTATACTACTATTGAGTAGATATAAAAAGCGTCACATTTTCGGGATTCGTTGTGCTACCGCGCCGATGATCTCAACAAACCACAGGTAAGGCAAGCGCACATGTGAACGAAAGATCTAGCTTGTGCCACAACGGATGGAGTGGATGAGACACCGACGGAGACTACAGTGGAAACGACAACCTCCGATCCAAGAAAAAGACGCGTCCACAAAAATGAGGTTGACTGTGATCGAGGACGTGTCAGCAATTACCGATATCGATACCGATACCATTAACTCAGGCTCGTCGTTCACTAAATATCCAAACAGAGGGAATCGAATCGCGACATTAGCTTGTGCGATTTCTGTCCTCTTCCTTGTCAGCATTGCCGTTCCGTCATCTATTTTTTCTATCAATATATTTTCTCATGAGGTATGTTTTCCTTGTTCTCTACCTACCAATTCTATGATTGGACACTTCGTCGCCGAATTCATTATTTCAATGCCATGATGTTGGTGTTACCTTTCGGTTCAAAGACTCGCTGTAAGCATGGCATGGCTGTTTCTTGCGACAACCGGTGGAGGTCGGGTCGCAGCGTTTGCCACATCCACCTTTCGCCCATTTTCATCTCAAGCATTTGTCAAAAAGTCTGCAGCGTCGACCATAGTGAGAGCATCGACGTTGGCAACTCCCTCCACAGATTTAATCAAGTCCCTGGATGTGACACATCCTGCATATGAAGTGCTTCAGAAAGATGTCGTTGCCGAGTATGGAGCCTTCTGCACTCTCTATCGCCATAAACAATCGGGTGCTGAACTTTTGTCGGTTGCCAGTGACGATGATAACAAAGTATTTGGCATCACGTTTCGCACTCCACCAAGTGATTCGACTGGTGTACCTCATATTCTGGAACATTCCGTGCTCTGTGGAAGTCGCAAATACACTACCAAGGATCCATTTGTGCAGTTGCTGCAAGGGTCTTTGCAAACCTTTTTGAATGCATTCACATACCCTGATCGCACGTGTTACGTGGTTGCATCTCAGAATGAGAAGGACTTCTACAATCTCATCAATGTTTACACCGACGCGGTCTTCTTTCCTCGCGCTACTCAAGATCCTATGGTGCATGCACAAGAAGGTTGGCACTTGGAACTCGAGTCGAAGGATGATCCTCTCGTCTACAAGGGTGTGGTGTACAACGAAATGAAAGGAGTGTATTCTAGTTCCGATTCTCTTATGAATCGAGAATCCCAGCGAAGCATCTTTCCCGATAACACCTATGGCGTGGACAGCGGTGGTGATCCAGCCGTCATCCCTGAACTCAGTTTTGAGCAGTTTGCCGATTTCCATGCCAAATTCTACCACCCATCCAACGCCCGTATTTACTTCGCTGGGGACGATGACGTACGCACGCGTTTGGAGTTGATGGATTCCTACCTCAAAGATTTCTCGCCGTCGCCAGAAAGTAAACCTGCGAGTGTGATCGAATTTCAAAAGAAAACGTTTAAGGAGCCCGTCAGACAGCGTCACTCGTATCCCGCTGGCGCGGACCAGGAAGAAACGCACTATCTGACAGTCAATTGGTTGCTCAATGACGAACCAATGACGTCCGAGCAAGAGTTGACTCTTAACATTTTGGATCATTTGCTGATGGGCACCACGTCGTCCATTTTGAGGAAGACGCTAATGGAAAGCGGGCTTGGTGCGGCCGTCACTGGTGGTGGATTGAGCGATGAGTTATTGCAAGCGACTTTTTCAGTCGGTCTCAAGGGTATCCAACCTGAAAATGTGCCTAAAGTGGAACAATTGATTTACGAGACTCTAGAGAAGGCGGCCGAAGAAGGGTTCACTGATAATGCCATTGCCTCATCGATGAATACCATTGAATTTTCGGTACGTAGATGATTTTGTTTTGCTTCGCCTCTGTGGGCTTTTCATTCTCCTAATAACACACTCTTCTCTTATCAGATGCGTGAATTTAATACGGGATCCTTTCCCCGTCTCCTTTCCTTCATGTTGGGATCGATGTCCAAATGGATCTACGACGAATCTCCCACGGAAGGACTCAAGTTCGAAGAACCTCTCGCCGCTCTGAAGGCGAAGATCGATGAATCTGGATCTAAAGTCTTCCAAGATTTGATTCGTGACTTGCTAGTCAAGAACACTCACCGCACGACTATCGAAATGGTGCCTTCCAAAACTATGGAAGCCGAACTATTGAAGGACGAACAGGATCGCTTGGCAGCTATCAAGGCTAGCATGTCGGATGAGCAATTGGAGGACGTCATTGCTAAAACTATCGAGCTCAAGAAGATTCAAGCCGCCGAGGATCCTCCGGAAGCACGTGCGACCATTCCTAGCTTGCAGTTGAGTGATCTTAGGAGAGAGGTTCCGGAGTATCCAATTGCCGTTTCCGAGAATGAGTCCAATTCAGGGGTGACCGTTGTTCGCCATGAAATGGGATCTACTTCAGGAATCGCTTACGCTGCCCTAGGACTTGATATTTCCATGTTGCCATTGGAGGACATTCCTCTTCTTCCGCTCCTTACTCGCATCATGATGGAAACCGGAGCAGGTGACTATGACTCAGTGGCCTTGTCGCAGCGCATTGGAATTTACACTGGTGGGATTGGAGTCGACATCTTAGACACCCCTGTCAAACGCACTGGAGTTGCGGGAACATCATCACTGACTGCGAAGCTATGGTTACGAAACTTGTCATTAAAGGCAAAGCCACGAGCGAGAACATGGACGAGCTTTTCGCGCTCTTCGTTGATCCTCACTGATGCGAAACTCGACAGTCAGAGCAAGGTGGTGGAGATGCTCAAGGAAAAGAAAGCGCGCATGGAGTCAAGCATTCAAGGCAGCGGCCACTCGTACGCCTTGTCGTATGCGCGCCCGATACACGGCGGCGGGGTACATTGATGAGAAAATGGGTGGAATCTCCCATTTGACCGTCGTTAAGAACTTTTGATCAGGCTGAGAATGATTGGCCAACTCTCCTAGCAAGGCTACAAAAAATTCGCAGCAGCATCTTGGAACACCCTGCAGTCCGTGATGGCATGTTCCTAGATATCACAGGAGACGCCGCTGTCTTGAAGAATGTGGAACTGTCAATCGAAGCATTCATAAACGAATTGCCCGGATCCAATAACGGCCAAAAACTCCCTGACTTTTACGGCCAGAACCATCCGTGGGTAGAGGAGGCAAAGAAGGAAATGGCGGAGCGGGCACCTCTTGCCGATGAAGGGTTTGTCGTTCCCACCCAAGTGTCGTATGTGGGCAAGGGAGGACGCATCTATGACAACGGCGAAGCCTTGTCGGGATCAGCCACGGTTGTGTCAAGATTCTTGCGCACGGGTTACTTGTGGGACCACGTCCGTGTCATGGGTGGCGCGTACGGTGGCATGTGCACATTTGCTCAAGGATCCGGATTTTTCGGTTTTCTGAGCTACCGCGATCCCAATTTGGCCAAGACTTTGGATATCTACGACGCTGCGGCTGATGCACTCATGGCAGCTGCGGATGAGCTCGAGCAGGATCCGCAAGCGCTCGCTACTGCCATAATCGGTACCATTGGCGACATGGATGGCGCACTCAGCGCCGACCAAAAGGGATGGACAGCGTTCACCAGATGGATGACGCGTGAGACCGCGGAAGATCGTCAGCGTTTCCGTGATGAGGTCCTGAATACCAAGGCTTCTGATTTCAGAGATTTTGCTGAGCGTCTCCGTAACATGAAGAACCCATCTGTAGCTGTAGTAAGTTCCAAGGCCGCTTTCGAAGCCGCTGCCAAAGACGGCAAGGTGTTGACTTTGATGGATGTTGTGTGAGCAACAGCAGCATAGAATAAGTGTACTGGATAGAGTTACCGGAAATCGTCGTCCCTTTGTTAGTGCCTCCTGCTTTTAGTAGCTAGAAGCTAGATCCCATGTGAAATAGTGGCAGCCTAAATCGATTCCTCCTTTCCTGTTAGCTAGCCCTGATATGTTGTTCGAAATCCTTGAAAGCACCCAATGCTTTGTGTCACATTTCTTTAGAAACGAAAGTGGGTTCCCTTGTCATGGACGATTTCAGAAACGCATACTGTATACGTTCCTGTACGTACCGCACTGTCGCGTGGAGATTGTATGTAGCTCCTACACATGTATGCATGGTATAGGTCGATTAGAAGTAGGGATTCCATAAGAATGCAGTTAAATGACGTCAATCATGACGTCACTGTATTAGGCCTTCACGTTCTCCCTACGGTCATACAGTACTCCAGTAAGACAGTAGAGCATGCTCATTGGTATCCCTTGACGTCATTTCACTGCATTCGGATCGGATCCATGCAAAATGCGACTTCTGCAAATACGATTGAAGGAAGTGTGTGCTGTACCACGTCACCACGTCATTCAACGTCTCCTTTACGCAATTGCAATCAATAGCATTTCGATTTCATGTGTGCTACTTTCTCTTTATGTTTTTCGTGTATCATATGTGATATGACGAATACTCGTTCATTATAATAATACAATTCCGACGCTTCCCCAGAGTTCGCTGAACATATCGGTACGCTTGTACGAGGGATGTACACGCAGGCCTCGCATTTCCGACACACAAACGGCTCATCTGTTTTGCTGTTGCTCGTGTCCCGTGTGTGCCCATGTGTTTTCGCCAGAAACAGATTTATTTTATGTCCCGAGTCGTTGATCGAATCGTTCCGTCAGGGGAATGCCTAATGCACTAAAACTTAAGGAGCAAACTAAACACTAAACCAATCAGAATCCGCGGAGACGTCATCATTTCGAGTTTCGTCCTCAATGACTATTTGCACCCCCCCCTCTCTAAATAAAGCACTTCGATCGAGGCTTTGAAAAATTCGATCATGCATATTCGTATACATACATAATCTTAGACACATGTAAGAGAGGATCTTCATGTGCATTCGAGTTTTGAACTCACATTCATTTATGCAAATGCATGGGCATACGATATATACGATATACGTAATCTGTATGCACACCAAGGACTTGTATGCATACATTGTACCAGGTTGGCGTGTCTTCGTACAAATCGGCTCCTGAAATACTACGAAGACAAATCAACGATCGTCTGATACTGGATGTCTACGGGAGTTTGTCGTCGTGTGTACTACAGTAGCACGTGACATGTATTGATATGAAAAACAGTAAATCGATACGAATGCAACTACTTCAGTACGAGTAATGCTACTACGACAGTACGCCATACAACATGTTTCCGTACGCCGGTGTTGTTGTCAGGTGAGACCCTTGGAAAAAATGCGATGAAAATCAATCAAAACAGCTTCACTCCCATGGTCACTACAACTGACAGACTACAATTGCTACATGAATAGAGGATACAGATTGGAAAGTTAAAAAAAGGGTCAACTACAAGAGAATGGACCCTCAACTGTCAACAGTTGAGGGTCCATTGTCGCAAAATACAATTTAATTGTTTTGTGCTCATCCGGATGCGTACCAGTCTTTTCAAGACCGTTTCTACGTGATTCTACCTACTGTGGACTACGTAAGTTTAATAGTGCAGTACTATTTTCCTTATCTAATTTCAAAACTGGACGTTGAAAACGTAGCGTTGCGATGCCGGCGTGCAATTTGAATATACATTTATATGCATGTATAAGATAACGATCACCTCAGATGACTATTTTTACCCCTCTCCCCTATGACGTCTCCGCGGATTCTGATTGGTTTAGGGCTTTAGTTTGCTCCTTAAGTTTTAGTGCATTAGGCATTCCCTCCGTGCAGGTTTCAATTATATTTTATAACACCATAATTGCATGGCCAAGCGCATGCATACAAACATAAAAAAGACAATGTGCCTCCAACCTCTTCCTGCGCCCGGCTGCGAAAGCTCACGACGAAAGACAAAGAAGGATGGTGTAGAGTATCGGCTTAGGGCAAAAGTCCGAGTTCTCTGTAACTCGACCATGCTGGAGCAGAAACAAACTGACCCTATGCCTTGCAACAGTGATCCTTCAGGCACTTCTGCTTCAATCGAGGACACATGGGAGAATGTTGCCTTCTTTATTCAATATTGGAATCTCTCGGATCAAGAGGCTGTCAACTTACTAGAAGTCCGAGATCGCTTGTCGGACATTCAACATCCGCTCAATCGACCTGGTCCCGTGGTACGATTCATGCGCGCAAGGGAGTTTCATGTTGATCGAAGTGAAAGTGTGTTTCGGGAGGCAGTGGCATGGAGGTCTCAAAATGGCGTGGACAGTATTCTGAAGGATTGGAATCCTCCGCAGGAGATTTTGGATAGTTATCCGGGAGCCATTATCAAGGGCACTGACCACTGTGGTGATCCAATTTTTGTTTCACGAACGGGAGTGACGGACCTCTATGGGATGGTGGAAAAGTTCGGTGAAGAGGCAATGATTCGATATGAAATCTACAGACGTGAGGCTGCCATGGAAGGCGCTTGGGTTCAAGAATGGGAGAGGGCTGCAGGTCGACCCATTCGCCACACAGTGGTCATTGAAGACCTTAAAGGTCTCAATATGCGCCATTTGGCGAAAAAGGTGACCAAATTCTACGGCCAGGTTTGCGATATTGATAGCAAATATTATCCCGAGACGAACAAAAAGATTGTCATTATTCGAGCGCCAACCGTCTTCCGACTCGTTTGGAGTGTCGTGAAGCACTTCTTTGATCCACGCGTGGTCAGCAAAATGGAATTTTGCGGGGAGAATTATCATGATGTTCTCGGGAAGTACATGGATCTCCATGTGTTGCCCCCGTGCATTTTTCCGGAAGGCAAGGGCGAAGCAGTGGAGGGTTTGCCGTCACGTTTCGAAGGTGGAACTGTGGCCTACTAGTTCAAGGAGCAGTGTATCGCAGCCTACTTTAACTGTTTTAAGATTTGCACTTGTACAGTCCATTGTTGTGCGCTGGAATTTATTTCGGGTGGATTAGAGATCATGAATTCACGATGTGTCGGATCTCGTTGTTGAGCTTAATGAGAGTAACCAGCATGCTTTTTTCGCGGTGCGACGATGACGGCCGTTAGGATGCGCACCTCAACAGGCAGCAGCGGCAGGTCGTGACCGTAATCCGAGAATGGATTTTTTATTCGAATGATTCAAATTCTCTTTTTCATCGCGATTTCCTCCTCTACAACAACTTTGTTGTCATACCGGTTTGTCATTTAGTGCTTCGCAATTGTGTGGAGTGAACATATCGGAATGATTTCCTCAACTCGATCATGGTCACATTCCTCCGTGCTTAGAAGCAGGAGTCTTCCATCGTGGAGAGGCCTCTCGTCGTATGATTTTCTGCAGGCATCGTTGCGGTGGAGGACGCGACTTGCTTTGGACGCAGAGTCGACCGAAGCCGATTTGGTCCCTTTGGACCGTACCGAATGGGACGCCTTGCTGCAAAAAATCAAGTCTCCTTCCATAAAGGAATGGCTCGAAAGTCAAACTGGAGTGATTCGGGTGCCGAAAAGTCTCGTCTCGGATGTTGCTCCAGAGTTGCCTGGTTATCCCTCCACGGCAGAGAGTGTTATGTTGCTTAGAATGGAAGCCGACTCCGACCCTTCCGAAGGGGGCTTCTTGCCTCCATCCAAGCATTGGCATGCTCTGGCCAATGTTAGATCGGAAACAGCGCATCGAGTACAAGGTGTTGGTAGTGTGACGGACGCTGTCGATTCCTATCTCTCGTCCTGCTACACGTTTGATCGATATCAGGCACGCAAGAAGACTGAAAGCACAAAGCCACTTCTCAGACTTTACTTTCCGGACCTGCCTAAAGAATCTGCAGCACTCATGGGCGCTATCTATTGGGCTCAAGATCTCATTTCGGCTCCAGCAAATGACTTGACACCGGGCGCCTTGCAACACGCGGCTCAAGACTGGGCCAACTCTGTGGCACACGTGGAAATTGAAACCGTTGTGGGAGACAACCTTCTAACTTATAATGGCACTCTTTCCACCCACTATGGTTGTGGCATGATCCATGCTGTTGGTCGAGGTGCGCAAGAACCGGATCGAGAACCTCGTTTGATAATGCTCCGATACAGGCCGCCGGCAACCACAACAACCACCAACACGCCCCAGCGTCACCACGCGCACCAATAGCCTTGGTTGGCAAAGGAGTCACTTTTGACACGGGTGGTCTCAACTTAAAATCTGGGGAGAATATGCTGAATATGAAGAAAGACATGGGCGGAGCAGCACTTGCGCTGGGACTTCTGCGAGTTTTGGTGGAGAGGAACTTCCCGAACCCCATTGATTGCTGGATTCCAGCAGTCGAGAATGTAATGGACGGCAATTCGTATCGACCAGGAGATATCTTGACGAGTGTCAATGGCACCACGACCGAGATTGGAAATACCGACGCTGAAGGCCGACTAATTCTGGCTGACACCCTTGCCTTGGCTTGTGCAACGAAACCTGACATGATCTTGGATTTTGCCACTCTGACTGGTGCCCAGCGCGTGGCTCTTGGATTGGATATACCTGCAGTTTTCGGAAACGTCCCGCAGCTCATTCCCGAAATCATGATTGCTGCCGAGATGGAACGAGATCCTATCTGGCAGCTTCCGTTATGGGAGGGATATCGTCATCGTGTGAAGTCTAAGATAGCAGATTACAGAAACGTCCCAAGCGATGGTGGCATGGGCGGAGCCATCACTGCCGCTTTATATCTGAGTGAATTTGTCGACAGAGATATTCCTTGGTTGCACATTGACTTCAACGGACTCGACAAGAACACGGGTTTAGGACAAGCACAGACGTTGAGAACATTCAATCGATTTCTCTGGAGCCACTACGTAGACGATGACATCAATTCCAGAACAAACAATAAACGCAAATAGACTTTTCAAAACATTTACATTGAATCTGACCGCGCCAGCGCTGTATCTAGGTCACTCTAGGATTCAAGATTTCCAAAATCTTGTTCCGAGTTGTTGACACTCACTACGGTCAGAATTGCCACAGTTCTTCGTCCATCGCCAATCTGCTCCACTGTTTGCACACCAATCCAGCATTGTAAATCTCATCGTTGGACAAAAACGAAAAGACCGCCAATGCAGTCGTCTTGGGCTGCTCTGGGAGCTCCCCAAAGTACGGCAGAGTAGCTTCCTTTTGTCCTGGACTGAGCTGTCGCTTTTGTTTACTTGAATAGGGGTCGTATCCGAGGCGAACCCCTGGTGTTCTTGGAACGGTTACTGTGGGGGATTCCGGTCGGGATTCTTTTATTGCCTCGTTAATTTCCAACGCCACTTCAGGCAGCACCGGTTGAGAAGCTTCAGATGAAGACACTGGATGAAGTCCTACCGATGCTTCAACCACTTCCTCTACTTGGCATTGAAATGGTTTAAGAGCTTCAGTCGGAGTTGACGGATGCGCTTCTTTCAACGACTCGTCCATTTCCATCACCTCGTCAGGCTGCACTGGTTGAAAAGGTTGAGTGGGAGGTGGTTCTTTCGATGACTTATCATCGGTCAACGCCACCAAGTCAGGTTGTCTTGGTTTAGACTCGACAATTGGCGTTGCCGGAGGTAGCTCAGTCGACGACGATTCAAGGGTATCGACTGGTTCGGATCCAGCAACAAATTCGTCGTCTTTTGGATCAGGGTCGGACATGACTGTGTCTAGCGGAGGATCACTAATTGGTGGCGACACCGAGGTTGCGTTGGGTTCCACTGGAGGTGTCGACATAAGCCTTACAGGTTCGGCAACACCAAGTGTCGCAGTAGGATTCATTTTCTTTTCAGCAACTGGTGTCGCAACCGTTTTCGCGGTTTCAGGAGCATCAGTGGTCGTGACAGACTTAGGCTCGCTAACGTTTGTTTTGTTAGATACCGAGGCTGCACGTGGAGGCGGTTTGGTTGTTGCTGTTGCAGATTCACTTTGCCTACCACTCTTTGACACGTTGCCAGAGCTTTGCTGGGCATGAGCATGCGAAGAGGAGCCTTGATGATGCATCGCCATACCCATTGTGGGGTATCCCACTGGAGGGTGCGCCATCGAGGGATGTCCCATGTAGTGAGGCGGAGGACCTGGAGGCGCACTGCGTGGGGAGTACAGGTGATGCGGGGGAGGACTGGGGCGCATCATGTGATGCGGCGGGTGATGCTGGCCGTGGTGACCGTGAGTGTGATGAGTAGGGCTTGGAGATGGTGCAGCATGCCTCCACCGGATGCCGATGGCGGGGCGTTAATAGTACGGGGTTGTGGTGGAGGAGCGTTTTACCTTTCCAGCATCATCGGCTGTTTGCATGGCAAACTCAGCGCCTCGGTGATCCTTATCTTTCGTCGTTTGTCGATCAAAGCTTGCGATCCCACGTAATTCAAACAATCAACGCACTTGCACTTGTTTCCACACATGACGCCTGCTTGGAAACACTGAACAGGCGGAGAGGGGCATGTGAGGGCGGAGTAGATAAAACAAAACAAAATGAGGAACGGCAACACTAACCTCGCAGTACTTTTTAAGGCATTCCGACCGTTTACATTTGCATCCCATATTGTGCGCACTTTGAGGTGTTGCCCCAGTCGGACGGGGGTCGACTCGAGCAATAATTCGGGGTTTGAATGCATTAGGGTTCTTGGCACGAGTATCCTTCATCGCCTTGTTTCGAATGTCCTCGTGCTCAATGTTGTTTCTGCAGTCGTTGCAATTACAGCCGTCACAAACCAATTCAGCAGCGAAGCATTCACAGTACAACTTAAGACATTTAGATTTTTTGCAATTGCAAGGGTTGCGTCGGTCACTGGATGATACCGTCGACTTTTCTGACGGCGTACTTGCTACCCTTGGAGGCCTGTGGGCACTGGTTGGAGTTGGCAAGTTCGGGTTTGGTTGGGCTGGTGGATACCGAGAAGCGGAGGCCGATATGGAAACGGGTTGACGGCCTGAAATAGACGACGCCGTGTGGAATGGCGATGGATGGCGTGACTGCGAGGGCGGTATACGACTTGGAGGTGGAGCACCAACTTTGACAGGTGTGTTGATGTCAGCGCGATATGGAGTTCCTCTGTTGTGTTCATAGGCTTGTCCAGGGTGTGTCAGCGATGGTGGTGCCGAGCGTGTAGGCGCCGCATTGCCACGGACCATGCTGTTGATTCCTTCCAAACTCCGTCTTGTTTCCAGATTCTTAGCACCTATGTCGCCGATTTCTAAGCGAACGGGACCAGGTGCCTGACGACTATCGTACCAAGGCGACCTTCTGTTTCCGCTCCTTTGATGAGATGGTGCTAGGGGCGAGGGGAAAATCTGTCGTTTCGTACTTGATGGCGGTTGACTCAATCGTTGCGCCGACGCTGGGTGCGAATGAGGTAAAGTGGACGGATTATCTCCACCACCTTTTTTATCGTAGTACAGTGGAAAATCCTTTCTCTGGAAGGTCTCACTGGTGAACCGAGAGGCATAGTGCCCGGCATATGCGCTAATTCGTTAATGAAGTTCAAACCAGGCGATTCAAGACGAGTGGATCTGGTTCGACGCTGGTGAATAGACGGAGGAACTCGCATGCGATCACCATCCTCGACAAGACTCAATCTAGCGTCCAAAACTTCACCTTCCATTGGCAAAGCAGGAGAATCATCCTCGAAAGAGGCAAACGAAGGTCCCATTGGGGAGAAACCATCCAGATGCCCTCCAGGCGTATCCATCATCCCAAAGCTACCGTACATGCCTATACTTGGCGTGCCCGCGCTAGTTCCCCAAATGGGCGACCTCTTGAATTTCTGCGGTGAGGTATGCATCCAATGAGTTTCCGCGACGGTGGTGCGATTTAAGTCCCACGAACAAAACGGCGAATAGCTTACCTTCGCAGAGCCTGTGTTTGACACTGGCGAACGAAAAGGAGACCGGACTTTGGATTTATCCTTTTCAGGTGTACTTTCCCACCTGCGAGCCTTCTTGCTAATTGGTGATGTACTGCGACTTTCGTATGGAGGCTTTTGAGGTGGCGGAGGCCTCTCATAGTCGTATGCTCGAGGTGACGACCACGGTGGTAAATCTGGCTGGTAACCACTGGAATGATAAGGCGGCGGGTAACCATAGCCCGGCGGGGGAACTCCGGGAGATGGACCACTGTAGTATCCTGCTGGAGGGTGGTTCTGTGTGTAGCCTGGGGGTGGAGAAGCCCTGTACCTGTAAATGTTTCGGTTGTACGAAGGAGACCCTCTCTCAGGAGGTCTCCTATGCGCTTTCGGGTCTCTAGGAGGGGATCCAGTATCGAAGCTGCCAAGATCAAGGATGGGCGGACCAAAATAGTCATCGTTGGTCATCAAATCCAAATCACCATGGCTGTATCCGGATGAGTCTAATTTCATGGTTTCACTTGAACGTCCTTGTTGCCCAGCTGCTCTGGAATCTCGATCCTGATAAATTGTGAGTTGCAGTCGAATTAGTGGTTTATCAATCAGAGTTGAGCAATCGTGCCAATGGCATCGAAGAGCATACAAAATCATCGCAAGTAGAAATGAAGGAGACATGGTGAATACATGAGGTCCATAACGATTCGTGAGACGCGATGGTGAGTGGAATATAGGAGGAAGGCAATGGTGAGAACAATCATAGGATGCTAAGCAAACGAGATAGCAATCGGATTGGAGGCCAAAACTGACGCTCTGCGTAGAAATGCACCAGCGTCTCAATGTGAGCACAACGGTAACCACGACTGTTCCAGCTACGATGATGTGAATCCAACTGACTTGGTCATCATAGTTTTTATGGATTGCAGACGTGTCTTGACTCCGGCTCGATTTGTGACCAAAACATAGTCATGACAGTTTTGAGTCACCTTCAACAATATAGAGAAGTAATTAGGTGCGCATGCCGCCCAAACCGTGTAAAGGACGCGCTAGGAAACGAGTCGCAGTGATCATACGCACCTGAGAATAGGAATGGCCCGTATGGATTGGACTGGATCTAGGTTGCATTGATGCGGACGTTGATTCTCGACTTCTGCTCCATTGGCTGTTACGGGTCGGACTTAGAATCTTCTTCGCAGTCGACGGTTTTTGTTTACTTCTTCTGGACGTCAAAGGTGACGGGGGCTGGAACGCACTATTCTTAACGTTCTCCTTGTCTAGTGATTCAGACCTTTCTGTCTTGCTTTCAGTCTGAGTCGCATCATTGGAGCACGCTGTTGCGTCGATGATCATGCCACTTGACAACGATGAAGATGGGGGTCGACTCTTACTCCTTGTGCGATGAGGCATTTGCGAGCAGTTTTGAATTCGAGAAACGTGCCTGCAGCAAAAACTGCAAACTACGACGTCAAAAGACTCCCAATCAGAAGCAAAAGCAACTACGGAAGCAGAAGGTAGTTTCTGATCGTCGCCCCCTTCGTAACTGATCAGCAAACACACCTCTAAATCTGGATGTAGTGCAGCAACTGGCCCCAGTAATCCCCCCTTAAAAATCTCTTGACAGCCTCAATAATGTTCCTGTCGTAATGTGGATATAATCTTCAACTCCCACGGCATCAACAACCTCGCGTAGGGTTTCTAGATGGCGCCTTTGTTGGAAATGTTGCACCAACGAGGAAACTCGGACTTCCATCAAGTTGGAACAGAGACTTTGGCGACGCAGAGGTAGCTTACTACGGAAAAAGTCGACGAATACGGCGGGAAAACATGGCGCGGATCCAATTGAGCCCTGTTTCCACAAGACTCCATGATATGTTTTTAATACATTTCTGTAGCTTGATATCCGCCAACGGAGGGAATGCGATGAATTTGACAGATTTTGACCTCACCCACTCTTATTCCAAAGTAAGCAATTAAATTCAAATTTGTGGGATAGAGCTTAAATCCCGCTCTATGTTGGACATTGGCGGTACTTTTCGTAGGTTGATTTCTACTTAGTAACCGTTGGATCTTATTTTTGGCGAAGAATGCTATGATTGTATTTAGATCTGTATAAGATAAGGAAAACATGTACATCGTAGGTCACGGTTCAAGGGCCATCGATCACGGACCACACAAGGGACGTCATGAAATTTCGCGCACCCTACTCAAGAGGTGCAAAAAGGGAGGGAACAGGGCCGAACACACAACGCAACAGTGTAAGTAGAATTACTTGCACCATCAGGTACTGTACATGAAGTACAGTCGCACGTTGCTGGTTGCGGGTAGAATTTCGTCTACTAGTAGTAGTAGTAACAGTAGTACCGTTCAACTTTTAGTCCGGTACTACTACCAGTACCACAATTCCTAATTCCTTGTGACCTCACTGTACTCTTGTAATCGTTGCACTCAGTATGGTACTCCAGTACTTGTATTCCGTAATATATGTATGTCAGTATGTTAGCACCTTTATGTACGACAGTAGAAGAGATCGGTACCAGTGTACAAGTACCTGGTATGCCTGGTACTGTACTGTAGATTCCGAAATTGATTTTGAATATGGCTCATAACCGCACCCCTTCACCAATCGAATTTCACTCTACGCAACACTTTCTGAGTCGAGAGTCTACTCTCTACTCTCTACTCTACTAGAGAGAGGACAAGTAGAGTTGAGAGGCGAGAGGCGCGAGACCAAGACGAGGTGGCAAGTGACAAGACTCGGTTCATTCTTCACTAACTGAAATACCGAAGCAGCGAACCATGAAGCTCGATCCCACAGTGTTGAGGAACATGAACCGCCAAGACTTTCGAGTTTTGGCGGCTGTTGAAACAGGCATGAAATCCCATGAGCTTGTACCGGCTCCTTTGATTGCGTCCATCGCCAATCTTCGTCACGGAGGGAGTGCTAAGGTTCTGTCAACCCTGTTGCGTGACAAGCTGCTATCCCATGACAGAAGCTGTGGCTATGACGGATATCGCTTGACGACGTCGGGGTATGATATCATGGCACTGGAGAATCTGAAAGCCAGAGGAATAGTGGCTGCACTCGGTGATAAGATTGGAACAGGGAAGGAGTCGGATGTGTACCTGGCTGCGACTCCCGACGGCAAGCAGGTTGTTCTCAAGTTTCATCGATTGGGAAGAACGTCGTTCCGTGATGTTAAAAAGAAGCGAGACTACTTCAACGTTAATGCTGTATCCAAGAATAGGAAGGGAGTGGCTACTTTTCATCAACAACCAAACTCATGGTTGTTTTTGAGTCGAATTTCGGCCTTAAAGGAATATGCCTTTATGAAGGCCTTGCATGAAGTGGGCTATCCTACCCCTCAACCTGTGGGTCATAATCGTCACATTGTTGCAATGGGCTTAGTCCGTGGGGTTCCTCTCTACCAAGTCCACGTCAACCGCGTCTCCGCCGAACAAGCCGAATCCATCTTCCAGCAGAGCACTGCGTTGGCATCTCGTCTCGGTGCCCACGGGCTGGTACATTGTGATCTGAACGAGTTCAACCTAATGGTTGACCTCAGCGGAATTCAAAATACAATCGCCGATGACAACGATGTGGCAGAACACTACGTTCGGCACTCGGGTATGTCAGTAGTGAGCCAGGGGGCACTCAGTGCACACGGACCGTTGCAAAAACATCAATTTGACGGCACTGGCGAGATTGTCACTGAGGCACCTCCCGAACCAAAAGAGTTCTTGGAAAATGGCGAGCCCAAGCCCACTGTCACGCTGATTGATTTTCCGCAAATGGTTAGCACTCGTCATCCGAATGCGAAAGAATTGTATGACCGTGATTTGAATTGCTTGAAGCGATTTTTTGTCACGAAGCTTAAGTGTGTTCCCGAGCAGGGATGGGATGAATTGATCCCAAAATGGGAGGACGTGATAAAGTCACAGGACGGCGAAAGGATTGCTGCATTAGACGACGAATCCACGTGCGAGGGATCCAAACTACAGGTTCGACTTGACGAAGAACTCCAGGCTAGTGGATATTCAGAAAACGACTCCAATCGGGATATGGAACTTTATTACTACCACCGAGATCCCGCCCGAGGTCTTTGCCAGATTAGAGATGTTGAAGAAGAAGATTCAGATCAAGATGATCGAGGTGACGAGGAGGGATCGGTCGAAGGAGGACACGACGTCGCAGCTGAGATCCTCGAGTCTCAACCTTCAAGTTACCCTGGCCTCGGAACGGAAGTTCCTGACATTGATGACGACTCGATTGAGTCGGAGAAAGGGATGGCCATACCAGTGTTCAATTTGCTGGATGACGAGCAAAGGTCAGTCTTTACATCTCAGACCCGTGCGATGGCGGAAGAGAAGGCCAGGGCTCGTGTTCGCATGCACTTAGAGGAGCGCAAGAAGAAGTCTAGTCGAAAGAGTGCATTTCAGTCACGCAACAACAACAAGACTTTCGTCAAGGGCAAGCGTGTGTACGATGATTTGAAATTCTAAGGTTCAGTTCTCTTTTCAGGGGCTTGCAATCGTTCCTTCATCCTCAAGGCTGAAGGCAGTGAATCGGAAGTATAAATAAACTTTGCATCGATCTACGGTACGCTGGAGCTCGTTGGAGCACACCTTATCAACGTCGATCGAAGTAAGTGTCAGTGAGATTGAGGATCCGATTATGAGTCTGAGGTGCTGAAAAGTGCGTTCGATACGGATGTTGCAGACATGATGTTGTGTTACTCCCTGCCGTTCGACAGCGTTATGAACCTTGGGATCGCAAATAGCTCAGCCGACATGTTAGAAGATCTGAAACTGTGGGAGGGCATTTGAGCTACGATGGAAACACCGCGTCAAGCATCCTTGGGCCAGACGGTTCCGGCCGTTTTTCCTGCCAGACTTTCCATCTACTGGAGTCTTGACAGGTACGCGCAGTCCAAGACAAGGTATGGACTACGTTTAGACTGTTGAACATCGAAGTAAAATCCTTATAAAAGAATCACTGTAATAAAAAAGCGAGCTCACCATTTGTTACGGCAAGAAAGTTACAGCTAGTGCCCTAAGCTTGTCTCGTGGTCAGCCGCAAAATCCGTGTTTACTCCTGGGAGGTCCGGTAAAATGACGTTTCTTCTCGTAGCTTCTACATGCAATTAATACCAAGCAGAGGTGCGTGGCCGGACCTTCCTGCAGTCGCTAGCCTCTAAGCCGCCCACGTGCATAGACAGAGGTGCGTCTCCAAACGCCCCCGCTGTCAATATGGCGCTTGAGCCTTGACAGGCTTATGCCATCGCAGCGAAGGCATGGACAACAACTCTTTCGTACGACGTCGCAGCAAATGCTTGTCAAAAGAAGCGCGGGAACAGGAACTTGTAGCCAGCTGTACACTAGGTACAGCATTGGCATTTTATCTTGCTACCAAGCCAGTCCTGCCCACACGACGCTCAAGTCTCGTCACTAAATATAATATGACCTCCCAGCAAAAGCACGGACAACGACTATTCCGTTCAACATCGCAGCAAAGAGCATCGGCAAAAGGTTGTGTATGCAAGGTGCTTGTGAAGGAACCACAGGAATAACTAGACAGTTCTCCTTTTGTTACGGCAATGAAACTTCATCCAGTAACCATGCCTGTTCAACTACAGGGCGCTAGAGTCTTGCCAGGACTATGTGCCCAACGCGCAAAGTATTTGTAGCTAGTTTTTAAGGGGGTAATAATTGTAGACTATAAAAGTTATGAGACTGATCAACAACAAGTTGAGATCAGTCCCATCCCTGGTGGGATTGAACTGATCCTCTTGGATTACCTAGGAGACTCAGTGAGTCTCCAGGAGTTGTCAACCAGTTCTCATTTCTACTGGTTACTCACTTAATGTGTACGGTTGTACTGTTGTACAGGGCCTGTGCTCTACTGTTGCACTGTACTATTGTATTACTAGCCTACCGGTATATCCAAGTACTATACATGGCCATTGTATTGTAGTATCATACTGGATACCAGGTACTAGTAATTTTAGTATACTGTGTGGCACTAGTGTCTATTTGACATTTGTCTTTAATTAAAGATAATTCTTTAATTAAAGACACATTTGAGCCTACCCCGAAATGGGCCTTCCCTACACATTCATCGAAAGCCGTGATCACCATCGTGTTCAGCAGAGTCTTAAACCCCTTGGCACATATGGGTTTGCTTTAACTCCCACCATAACAGGGGTAACATCACTGCAACGAAGGAGGGAGGCATGATTTTTTCTCGATTTTCCTCAGTTTTCACGACTCACAAAATTACGTAGAATATATACCAAAGCCAACGACAGATGGCCGTTTTATTACACATTTTGACCCCATGGTTAGAGCATGCTCATGTCATTTTCAACGGAAAGTGAAATTACCATTGTGTTCATTATCCTTTTTAACGTGGGGGCCATATGGGGTGTTTGGCTTAATTTCAAGAATTTGACGAGCAACTGCGACCGTAATAAGATGTCCAACAGGGGAAAAAACCGCTTAAAAGTCACGTAGAATTTGTACCATCCCTACGACAGTTTGCGTCACATATTGGCACTATGATTTGGTCATGTTCCTTTCACATTCGACTGAAAGTGAGGACACCGTTGTATTCGGGATGTTTTAAATAGTGGGGCATATCAGGCGAGGTTTGTCTAATCTTCAATTTGTACAGTACGTGTCCAGCAGCATCGACTTGAAAAGACTCCAGCAGCAAAAACACCGTGCAAAACTCACGTAGAATGTATACCATGCACCAGCACAAATTGCTGATTCATGACACATGTTGACCCTACGGTTATGTCATGCTCTTATCACATTCAATTGAAACCACGTTAACCTTCGTGTTCAGCATACATTGAAACGTGGAGGGGCATATGGAATGTTTGACTTAGCTTTAAGTATTCAAGCAGCAGCATCGCATGGAAACAAGGAGCTCCAACGGTTTCTTTTTACAAAACTCACGTAGAAGACATACCGTAGTCCACGACAGATTGCCAAGTGCCTGAGAGTGGCGAATTGCTGAATAAAAAATCAGATGTAAACATTGCCACCAACATATCTGCATGTCATGATGAAAAAAGAAGTGGATTGAAAGGTTCTCATTACGTGTATAGGTGTCTGTTTATTGTGTTCTTGATGTTTGCAATACACCATGGCCCATGTCGAATTTCTAGTTGCCCGTAGTACTAATTCTACTGGAGCCGGTCTTGCAAACGTACGAAAAATGGTGTCTTTAATTAAAGATAAATCAGTCTTTAATTAAAGATAGAGCCCTGGTAAATAGACAACTAGGCTAAAGGTACATGCAGTGTACTGGCACTATGTCCTGCAAGCGAAATCATGGACAATGACTATGCTCTACGCTGCTCGACATGGAACCAAAAGCAAACGAGAGAGGCACAGTAACAGATAGGAAGTTCTAAATGTGTTGAAATTGCAGCTGGTTACCAAGCCTGTCCTGTCCACATGGTTTGTTGTTGTCGAACAAGATGTCGCGCACTTCAATAAATACTTCATTCCTCGTCGTCAAGCAGGCGGTTTCTTCTTCTTGTCAAATTGCCTCTTCAACGCTAAATGCAGCTCCTCATCTGCACCGCACGGGCGATGGTATAGTCGTGGTCGCTGCGGAAGGTTCATCGATTGGAGAAACCCCGTCGCACACTGTACAGTATAGAAGTTGGGCGGACGAATCAACTTGAAGAACCGTTTGGCATCCAGGACATTGAACAAGATTGCTTTTCCCAGAGCGATGGCGGCTAGAGTGCTCCTGTTGTTGCGAACGAGTAGTTTCTTCGACCGTACAGCACGCACGACTTATCGTCATCGGGCTTTGACGTCTTTGACGACTTCGAGCCCCTCGGACGGAGTTGATGCGTTTCTATCCCGCGCGCCTTGAGTGACGCAGTATTCGACGCCGAAGGATTCTTTGTAGATGCAAATGCTGCTTGCTTGGAGGACGATAGTGCATCCGTACTTCGGGGGTTGGCATATGCCCTGCGCTGGAAACCATAAGCCTCGACGGGTGATCCTGATGGTTCCGGCAAACGCGATCCGTCCCAGGTGGCCATTTTCGATGAAGATCCGTTAGACCCTTCAGCTCTTCCATGGATTGAGGAACTTTCACAGCTAATTCGACTGCGTAGTCGCTCCTCTTCAATCTGCTTCATGATTCGATGTTGCTCTGCAATCACAGCAGGGTCGGTGCAGTCGATACTATCAAGCTCTGCCCTGCTCGACGCGCTCGCCATTCGATGAGGGCTTGAATCTTGACACTCAGATGCACTTTTCTCACGGGATGATGCTGACGAGGAGGCGAGAGATTCTCGACAGAATTGGAGGTGCTGCGATGATGGCTGTGATGTTAAGGATGTAACAGCGTCATCTTCAGTTCTATCACCTTTGAAATTGACATCATGTGATGATTCTTTGGGTCCAGCTTTAGACGCCGGTCTCTGTTTACCTTGATCGTCGCGTATCTGTCTCATGATAGTATGTTGTTGCAGGATAAGGTCTCTGCTTTCAGGTGTTTGAAGCATGATATCCCAGGACAACTCAACTATTTGTGATAGCCCGATGGACGAATCTTGATCATCTTCAATTCGCGTTTCCGGCGCGTATGGATTTGCGATGTCATCCTGCTGTTCGCTTCTACTGCGTCTGAGATGAAGCCCTGCGTACCCGTTGAGGATTGACTTGACGTTGCGGATGACGATGATACTGAGTTTGGCGATGTTTCGAAGCTCGTTCCAAGAGCGATTGACTCTGACTTTGATTGTGATTGCTTCGCGAATCGCTTCCTTTGAATTCTAACGCATTCGATTCCTTCCCTACCTTCGTCGATTCGTGTTCGCGGACCTTACCGCTTAACCATGGAAGCGGGGTGTCTTTTCCACATGTTCCGCCTTCTGTTTTATAGGATGTCATTTGATGGAACGATTTGATCGTTTGATGGCCCCACCAAAAAGTAATTTGAACTGAAGCCCGACTCGGGCATGAGGAAACCTTTCAACACATTTTTGACTACCTGGTTCCACCCAGCGGGCAACAGTTTCACTTTTCTCATACGCTTCAGTCGTATGCACGAACCTCTCGAGGATGTATGCCTTCCGTGTATCATAAATGTCCATTTTGACAATACAGCGTATTTACTACCAGGTACAAGTACCAGGAATAATACACACTTCCTGCCTAAACAGGTATGATACTGTACCTTGATGTTTTCATCAAGTGTGAATCAGGACCAAATCGACCTTTGTGAATCTCTGAGGTCGGTTAAAGCGACATCACATTTCCGGACCGCAAGACCCATCCCCATCCCCGATCCCCCGCACGCCGCGTCCCGTACTCGTATTAGAGGGGTTCTGCGGTGCTGCTCGCCAATGCAGGAACACAGGTATGTATAGACATTGAAGTGTGTCTGAGATGTCTTTATGACTTTCTCAACGATTGGAGGTGAGCGATTCCAGATGACATATCTTTTGCTGCGTTGCTTCGTTTTGTCATACCGGTAATCGGAGTATGTTTCCACTCGAGTCTTTGGGACATCCGGAAAATCCCGGCTTTTCCTTGTACTGGATACTCTAAATAAGTACTCTGAGTATTTGAGGGCTACTGGAGAACATACTATATAAACTAATACAGGAAGCAGATGTGTTTCCGGAGGTCCTTGATTCTTGATTCCTGATTACTTGGTACTCGTACAGTTGTAGATGGTACAAGTACAAGGTATGTACTCGTGAAGATTGATCTGAGCATCACATCCGGAATACCAGAAATCGTGGTCGACAATACGTCACGATGCGCGACTGACTTAGATGGAAAACAGAATGCATCAGATCGTGGTTCCTCTCTCTCTACTAGCTAGTACTCGTAGTACAAGTAGAAACTGTTGTTCGAAGGTCGAATGAAAGTGCATACAGCATACATTACCTAAAACACTGGAGTACTGTGGTTCTCAGTTATCAGTACGGAGTGCAGTACTAGCTAGTAGTACTACTCACTAATTAGGTATGCATACAAGTACTCGGAGTATGCATATGACATATGTAGAAATGTGATTCAAATATGTATGTCATACTCGGAGTACTTGTACAATGTATGTTGTACTACCGTACCAGGTAGTACCCTGGTACTCTAGAGTTTCCACTACTTCGTCGATTCCCTTCATGCTCAAGTCACCTCACCAAGGCATCAAGCCATGGAGCTGTGGAGCCACTTCGACACATGACAATGATTGAATCAGGTATGCAATATGCAGGAAAATAACTTTGACTCTATCACCTTGATAGAACTCTGGCACTTCCACGGAGTGTAAGGCGGAATCCCTTGCCGGAAATCCCAAAATAATCCGGTTATTGAACGTATAAGAATGGGAAGTCATCGCAAGCTGGTGTTATTGTTTATGGCATAATTGTTGGTCTCATATTAATTTCCCCATTTATGCTACATGAACCTTGACCGGGGCCTACTCAAATTGTACCCAATTTGAGAAAACGTTTTCATCTAGAATGTGTCCTTTGTCGCAAACTTAACACTGTGCTACCAATACGGCGACTGCACGTGAGCGTCGCATATCATTACAGACGTTTCTAAACTGAATGAAGCGAGGCGCTTGTCTGCTTCGAAGTCCGGTATTTTTCCCTTAATTCCGGCACCTTACTCACGACGTGTTCATCGTATGGTCGTGTTTCGTAGTCAATGTGCACGAAGCACCTCTCAACTTCTTCTCTTGATTCAATTTCATACTGCAATTCCATACCTAAATCATGACTCTCAAACAGCAACGTGTCTTTTGGGAGCACCACTTCAATTTCCACCAAGAATTTCGGTCCAAAGTGATAGGCACGACATACATCAACAATCATGCGTTCGTCGAACGTATTGGCCATTTCCTGCAATTCTTCCAAAAACTCCGACGGCGCAGCCTTTCCCGTCAGCTGCTCGACTTGTTCCATACCGGTCGAGAACCAAGAATGAATAATGTATAGAGAAATTAAAATCGCGCCGACCGGATCGACCCACCACAAAAACGGGTATCGCAGCGCCACCAATAGCGCTATCGCGGCGACGCCGTTGCTCAGCGCATCGTTCCAATGATCCTGCGCCAGTGCAGACATGGTTGGATCAGCCTGCTGGACTGTTTGGTGAGCACTTCCGGTGCCGACTTTCAATTCGGCGGCCCTTTGGCATAGGTACAATAGGCCCAGTTTCAAAAGGATCACACCAAAAAGTGACCAAAAGGAAGCCATAGACGCGTCAACGAAGGGCGAGCTGTCAGTGGATGCCAATCGCTCGACACTTTCTTTAATTACCTCGAAGGATGCCATGCCCATTAGTGCGGCGCATGTCAAAACGCCGACTGGTTCCAGACGAGACGCGCCGGCCGGGTAAAACGCAGAGGATCGC